>JAOTQR010000002.1:19218845-19264630 GCA_025774065.1 Solanum ossicruentum | reverse complement strand
ATATATATATATATATATATATATATATATATGTATGTATGTATGTATGTTCATGATGTTCCATTGATGATGAAAAACTGAAGAGAAATAGTTCAATCTAGAAAAAACAAAGAAAAGAAAGTAAAGAAAAGCAAAAGGAAAAAGGTTTCGGCTAAGATATGAAAGCATATGTCCAAGGAAAATGGTTTCGACTAGAACATGATCCATGTGTGGCCCCCATTTGTTATAGTTAAATTACGTCAATCGATAAATATTGTAGAAAAGACATGCATCGTAATTATCAGACATTGCATTGCATTGTTTACATTCTTCGCATTCATTCTATTCCATATCATTCCTTTCTTGAAGTTGACTAATGTGCTAAGCGTGATGTATTAATTGATTTGAACCTACTATATTTATTGAACTATTGAAATATTGATGACTTGTGCCTTATGCCTTGTGAAGATTGGACTATTGAGACACTATGTTATGAGACTATGACTATTTATATTGTCTACACTCTGTATGTTGGCCTTTCTTGTGTGTAGGTTTATTAGTATGGAGGTATGTGGTTTGGATGGATAGTGTGCTTAGTCCCTTATTCTTTATTTGTGATTACGTATGCTTGTTTGGTACCTTGATGCTCACCCTTGTTTTGCTACACCTGTGTGTAGGTAGTGAGCTCGGATCCAGCTGATATTCTTCTTCTCTTGAGGACCGAGCCATTAATAGTTAAGAGGTAGTTGGTTGTTGTTCTAGCATACTCACAAGTAAGTCAGATGTTATTTGTAGTTTTGTTCTATTTAGAGACAAACATTATAAAGAATTGTATCTTTCCTGTGACTATGATTAATTAGAGGCTTGTACCTTATGACAACCACTTCTGGGATAGTTTGTAGTTTGGATTATGTTTTTATGATTTTTAGTCTTCTTATTCACAATGGTATATTGTTTTAGCTTCTGCGTTACTATATATTCTCTTTTTGTTATCCGTCTAGGCTAACTTGTCTTAGTAGGTTAAATACAAGTTCTTTCCCCCTGAAATTAGGCCGTGACAATTCGGTATCAGAGACTTAGGTTCATAGGTCTTACATGTATTATATAAGCCCAGTTGAATAATGTCTCAAGGATCAACACGGAGTCATTTATTAGTTATCTTTGAGAGCTATAGAGATTGTTAGGAAATTTCTCTTTTACTTATTTGAATTAAGTTGTGAATGGATTCTTAAGTTAGTGCTTACTGTAGCCTGTTCATCTTACAGATGGCCAGGACTAAAGCATCAACTTCTGCTAGGAGAAAGGGGGCCCCTCAGACAACTATTGAGGCCCCTGTAGGGGTAGTGCTATAGATAGAGTCAGAGGCCGAGGAAAGGGCCATCGTTGAGGAGAAAAATTGGCCAGAGACTATGAGACGGGCATCTTCCCTGATCCCGAGCCTAATATTGGAGTAGGTCAGGTCCCTCCAAAGGATGCACCTGCTTCCCTATTACATGATACTTTGTTGAGAGTCATGACAGTACTCCAGGGCATAGAAGAACAGATAGATAGTACCATAGGTAAGCCAAGAGTTTCATGGGCCTGGGTAATTGGCCAAATTCCTATTCAGGGTCCCACCTTTCATGTTGAGGTGGTCCAGGCACTATTAGTTCTTGCACCAATTGTCACGCTCCAAGTCTAGGGTCTAGATGTGACACGGATAAAGGGGAACCCAAAGAGACCCCAAGCAAGCCTCTTAGAACATCATTACACATCCTTGATCGCGGAAGCAATAGATACAACATGCAAGAGTAAGAATAGGGGGAAACAAGACTAAGTGAAAAGCTTGCGCAACATCATAAACAAGAGACAAGCTCATATCATAGACATCAAGAGCAGTAGAGTCAAGGATCTTAACATAGCTACATAACATGTCTAACAAACACCTCTAATACATAGATAAGAGTGGGGGCCAAGACAAAGTAACCGGACTTACCCTCATAATCAAAATAGACAATAAAGAAGAATGTCTCAATACATAATTGGAGCAAGATAGACAAAGGTCCTCAAAATGGAGGATTCACCAACTAGCTTGAATAGCATCGAACTAGCCACGTGGAGGAGGATGATCAACTTGGCCACTAGTTTCTACATGGTGACATCATGGAGGCATAGAGTATGTGTTAGTACGTTTAAATGTACTAAGTATGTGGGATGCAATGCAAACAAGAGTTGAGCATCATAATCAAAATGCATAACAATAGGCAATAAGCATACTATAACAATATGACATGTATGATCAATGCATAAGTATAACATTCTTAAGTAACTCTTGCTCATATGGGTCCTTATTTGGACCCTCCCTCCTTCAACAGGTCAGATCCTAATGAACATCCCAAGACTTTATTGATCAGATCCAACGCACTTTAGATGTTATCCATGTGAGTGGTTCAGAAGCTATTGAGCTAGCAACATACAGATTGAAGGGTGTGGCTATACTATGATATGAAGCTTGGAAGCAATCCAAGGATATAGGTGCACCTCTAAGTACCTGGAGGGAGTTCAAAGAGTCATTTCTTGACCATTACTTGCCATTAGAAATTTGAAAGGCCCGTGCAGATCAGTTTTTGAATCTTCACCAAGGAATATGAGTATGAGGGAGTATAGCCTCCAATAACTCCCTGCTCAGGTATGCTTCTAATATAGTTGTCACTATGGCAGATAGAGTTCACCGATATATGGATAGGTTGGATCCATATCTGGTTAGAGACTGTAACATTGCTTCCTTGAATAAAGACATAGACATAGCGAGGATGCAAGCTTTTGCACAGAAACAGGGGGATTAGCGGCAAAAAAGAAGAACATAAGAGTTATAAAGGGAGAAATCCAAGAAGGCCAGATCTACGGGGCAGTTTACACAACCCTAAGGAGAGCTTAGGCCTCAAGTTTCAAATAGACCACCCAGGCCATCATCCTCCTATTCTGCAGTCAGTGCTCTACCACTACTTCAAGAGCCTAGAAATAATCAGTTTGGTAAATGAGGAGAGGGACAAGGTGCACGGACAATAGGGTATTCAGCAGCCTAACAAATGAATCCTAAGCAGTCTTGTAAACAATGTGGAAGAAGTCATTCAGGTATATATCATGTTGGGACAGATTCTTGTTATTGGTGTGGTGCGCCAAGGCATATGATGAAAGATTGCCTGAGGAGACGTATGGGGGATATAACAAAACCTACTAGGTCAGCTGCTGCATCATCATCGTCTGTTCCTTTCATAGGTAGGGATCAACAAGCACCTATAAGTCATGGTAGAGGTGTTAGCTAGCTTTAGCAGAGTCGAGAATCGGATTTATGCTGTGGGGAGTCGGCAAAATTTGAAAGCTTCACCTGATGTGGTCACAGGTACATTGTCTATATTTTCACATAATGTATATGTATTAATTTACCCTGGTTCTATGCTATCATACATTACCCCACTAGTTGCTGAGAAGCTTAAGAGAACACCCAAATTATTTAGCAAACTATTTGGAGTGTCTACACCAATCGGTGAATCTATTATGGCTAGAAGGGTTTATTATGACTATGTAGTAACTGTTTGTGACTGTGACACATTGGCCGACCTTATTGAGCTAGAAATGGTTGAATTCAATGTTATAATGGGTATGAATTAGTTGGCTTCTTGCTATGCCACCGTGGATTACTGAACTAAGAGAGTGTACATCCACTTTCTAAATGAGGCAGTTCTAGAATGGGAAGGCAATATTGTGGCACCAAAGGGTAAGTTTATCTCTTTTTTAAGGCAAAAAAGATGATATCTAAGGGGTGTATATGTCACTTAGTTAGAGTAAGGGATATGGAGGAAGAATCGCTAACTCTTCAATCAGTTCCAGTAGTGAATGAATTTGTTGATGTCTTTCCTTAAGCTCTTCCTGGTTTACTTCCAGAATGAGAAGTAGATTTTGTTATTGACTTACTTCCAGAAACACAACCTATTTCCATCCCTTCATATAGAATTTCCCCAGAAGAATTACGTGAACTAAAAGAGCAGTTAAAGGACTTATTAGAAAAGAGTTTTATAAGACCTAGTGTGTCCCCTTGGGGTGCACCAGTGCTATTTGTACGTAAAAGAATGGCACCTTGAGAATGTGTATCGATTATAAACAATTGAATAGGGTAATAATTAAGAACAAATACCCCTTCCCCTGGATTGACGATTTATTTGATGAGTTACAGGGTGTCAAATGCTTTTCAAAAATTGATTTAAGATTAGGTTATCACCAAGTGAGGGTGAAGGAGAAAGATATACCTAAGACTGCTTTCAGAACATGCTATGGTCACTTTGAATTTCTTGTTATGTCATTTTGGCTAACGAATGCACCAACGGTTTTTATGGATCCAATGAACAGGGTATTTCAAGCCATTCTTAGATGTGTTCATGATTGTATTTATAGATGATATTTTAGTATATTCAAGATTAGAAGAGCACTATGCAAATCACTTACGATAGGTGTTACAAGTTCTTTCTGATCGACAGTTGTATGTTAAGTTTTTTAAATGTGAATTTTGGTTAAAATGAGTAACATTCTTGGGTCATATTGTATCCGATGAGGGAATAAGGGATGATTCACAGAAGATAGAGACTGTTAAAGATTGGGCAAGGACAACAACACCCACGAAAGTTTGGAGCTTCCTAGGGTTGGCAGGTTATTACAGGAGGTTTGTTGAGGGTTTTTCTTCTATTTCTGCACCTCTAACAAAGTTGACACATAAGGCAAGTGAGTTCCAATGGAACGATGCACGTGAAAGGAGCCTCCAAGAGTTGAAAAATAAGCTAACTTTTGCATCTGTGCTAGTACTTCCAGAAGGCACCGAGGGGTATACCGTGTATTGCGATGCTTCAGGATTTGGCTTAGGGTGTGTACTGACACAACATGGTAGGGTAATTGTTTATGCCTCCATATAGCTACGATCTCCTAAGAGAAACTATCCAACATATGACTTTGAGCTAGCAACAGTTGTGTTTGCTCTGAAAATATGGCGCCACTATTTGTATGGGGTTCAAGTTGACTTATATGTTGATCATAAGAGCCTACAATACATCTTTAAGCAGAAAGACCTAAATCTAAGACAACAGAGATGACCAGAGCTAATAAGGGATTACGATGTTGATATGCTATACCATCCGGGGAAGACAAATATGGTAGCTAATGCTCTGAGTCGTACGGAAATCATGAATACTTGTGATCAGGTCGTGGTAAGTCAAGGATTGGCTAAGGATCTATAGCAACTAGCTAGTTTGGGAGTTCACCTTCTTGAAACCCCAAAGGAAGGGGATGTTGTGCATAATACTGCGGAATCTTCATTAGTAATGGAGGTTAAAGAAAAATAGTTTGATGATCCTATTTTACGATGACTTAAGGACAAGTTTAGTCAGGGTACGATAAAGGGTGTCGACCTTACACCAAATGGAGTACTTTATTGCTAAAATAGATTATGTGTGCATGATATTAATAGACTAAGAAAAAGGATAATGGAAGAAGCCCATCATTCCAGATATTCCATTCATCCAGGATCAACTAAGATTTATCATAACCTGAAAGGAATGTTTTGGTAGGGAGGCATGAAAAAGGGCCTTGCAGAATTTGTGGCTCAATGTCCAGATTGCCAACAAGTCAAAGTAGAGCACCAAAAGCTAGGAGGTTATATGCATTGTATAGAGGTTCCAACATGGAAGTGGAATATGATCAATATAGATTTTGTTACTGGGTTGCCTCGCTCATTTCAGAAGTTTGACTCCATATGGGTAATAGTTGATAGACTCATAATGGCAGCACTCTTCTTGTCAGTTAAGAGTGATTATACAGCTGAATAATATGCTAAGTTATACCTCAAAGAGATAGTCAGGCTACGTGGGTTCCCAATCTCCATTATATCTAATTGAGGAGCACAATTCACTGCAAAGTTTTGGAAGTCCTTCCAAAGGAGTATAGGGACACAAGTGAATTTGAGTACAACTTTCCACCCTCAGACAAATGGTCAAGTAGAACGCACTATTCAAACACTTGAAGATATGTTGCAAGCTTGTGCATTGGACTTTAAAGGTAGTTGGGTGGACCATTTGCCACTTATTGAATTTACCTATAATAATAGCTACCACTCAAGTATCAAGATGACATCTTATGAAGCTTTATATGGAAGAAAATGTAGGTCACCAATTGGATGGTTTGAAGTAGGTGAAACCACCTTGCTTGGGCCATATCTAGTAAAACAAGACATGAAAAAAGTTAGGATAATACAATAGTGACTAGAAACATCCCAAAGTAGTCATAAATTATATGTGGATGCTAGGAGGAGAGGACTGGAATTCTCAGTAGGGGATTCGGTAGTTTTAAAGGTGCCTCCAATGAAAGGGGTTATGAGATTTGTTAAAAAGGGAAAACTGAGCCCACATTACATAGGTCCATATAAAATTATTAAGAAGTTTAGGTAGGTTGCGTATGAATTAGAGCTACCCTAAGAGCTTTTAATGGTTCATCTAGTTTTTCATCTTTCAATGCTTTGAAAATGCATAGGTGACCCATCTCGTATCACTCCTATTGAAGATGTATAGGTTATAGAAGATCTTACCTATGAAGAGGTACCTATTCCTATTCTAGATCGTCAAGTTAAGAAGCTTAGGAATAAAGAAATAACTTCAGCAAAAGTACTTTGGAGGAACCAGAAAACGGAAGAAATAACACGGGAGGCTGAGGAAATGATAAGATCTATGTACCCGTACTTATTTGAAGGAAAAGAGGACATCCAACAACAGAATTGTCTCCTTAATAGGTACATGTGTTTGAATGTTTATTGTGTTGTCAAAAGTTTTTTTAAGTATTGGTTTGAACATAGTTAAGCTATCTAATTATGCCAACATTCAAGGACGAATGATCCTATGGGGGGTAGGATATAACACCAAACATCTTACATGTATTACTCCCACGCAAATGGAACATGATATGGCTTGGTCAAATCAGCACCTATTTTTAAAAGTGCTTGAACTTCAACTTAGAAGGCTATGTGTACGTCTAATGCTTAAGGCGAGTGAGTGTATATAAGTTTTAATTCAAGTTGAGGAGATCATAGCCTTAAACGAATTGAAAGAAGTGAGGTTCTTGTAGGAGTTAGAAAGCTAGCAGGTGAGTCACCTACCTGCTTAGCTTAAATTTTCTAGCTAGAGGGAGACGAGGCTCGACGTCGAATCTGTCCAAGTCCGATAATGAATAAAGTCTGGGTTAAGGGTGTGATTTTAGCTCATACTTAAGCATCATCAATGGATAGTATTTTTAGCCCAAGAATAATAGAGAAAGAGCCTAATTACATCACAAATCACTTGACAATTTGGGCATGAAATAAGTTAGAAATTAGGAAAAGTGGGCAGCCAAGGCCCATCCACTTTAAGACCCATTTAGGCCCAAGTGAGAGGACCAAGCTGCTGCATCACTACCTTGTTAATATGTGTTAATATGTGGTCAAAATTTCAACAAAAAGTTGGCCAAAGAGTCCCTTTAAAAGGGCTTAAAAGTTAACACCTTTAAGTTAGCTTAAATATCAACACCTTTAAGTCATTCTTAGACTTGGAAAATTTCATCTTTCATAAAGGTTCTTTGTTACTTTTTCTTGACCTTATAAAGCAGTCATAAGAAGCTTTTAGGATTCCTAAAGAGCCTCTGAACTATGAACGTAAAGGTAAGTAAATATAGTTGTTTATGTCGTATGGTTTCTTCATGAAAAACAAGAGACTAGGCTGAGTATACCTTTGCTGAAATTGTTGGACAAAATGTGTTCCAAAGATTCCGGTACACTTTTCTTGTTTATTTTAGAGCTTTTCTCTTCTTGGTGGCTTGTTTATGAAAGGAGATTGTTGTTCTTAATGATATTTGGTTCTATACTGATGTAGAAAGGCTGCTGCACCATATTTACAGTCCACAAAAGTGAGTTATTTTATTATATCGTAATTGTGTTTTTAGTACCAACTTCTGGGCTAGTAGTTGGGAATTGTTGTTCCACAACCTCCATCTACTTTGGAACTATTTTTGGACTATTTTTAGGCTGATTTTATGTGTAAGTATGTCATATGTAGTTTTGTTGAAGTTAAAATAGATTTGGGGTTGTTGACTTCGAAATGTAGCTAGACGACGTAATGTTATGTCGCCTACTTGTATGTTGTGTATAATTGTCATGTGCTGTGCTTTGTAGGCTTTCACATGTACATATGCTCCCATACATAGTCATTACCTCGTACTGATGTCCCTTACGGGGGGGGGGGGACCTGCATTTCATGTTGTAGGTACATGTGCTAGCAGCTCTCCCCAGTAGAAGTACAAGATATCCAATTGTTGTTACCATGCTCCAGGTTGCTTTGGAGCTTTGTGTGTCTAAAGGTTATATTTTTGCATTTTATAGTTAGTCATGAGGCGAGGACTGTCCCGACCCTTATCAGATATTATTCTTTATCTAGAGGCTTTGCAGACTATGTAAATTAAAGTGTAATTGTGTCTTGTACTTTAGACAACATGGCTCCAACGGCCTAGTCATATGTGTTTCCTTTTGGCTTGTTATTACTGTCTACTTTCTTGAAAGCGTGTTGAATATGGAAATACCTTATAATATGTCTAGGAAGTGCGTGGGTATAGGTTGGTTTTCCTAAGCCGTATCGGCAACGGGTACTAGTTTGCCTTAATGGGACTTTGGGGCGTGACATCACCATTAGTTGGTTGCTCCATGGGAGTTTGGGCCCTTCGTCTTCAAGTGATTGGCATGATCTAGCATAGCAAAGAACAATCGTTAAGGGAAAATGTTACCACAACTCTATAGCATGACTTTGGATATGAAGAAGGGAAATATTTTCTAAAGTGACTCATAGCCTCCCATTCATAGTCATGGCGCGCTTCACAACTATGAATAGGACTCTAATCGACACGGTGGGTTGGACTCCGAGGATCTATCAAGCTAGTGCTCTGATACCAAGTTTGTCACGCCCCAAGCCTAGGGCCTAGACGTGACACAGCATAAGGAGAACCCAAAGGGACCCCAAGTAAGCCTATCAAAACATCACTACACATCCTTGGTCACAGAAGCAATAGATACAACATACAAGAGTAAGAATAAGGGGCAACGAGACTATGGAAAAAGCTTGTACAACATTATAATCAAGAGACAAGAGACAAGCTCATATCATAGACATCAATAACAATAGAGTCAAGGCTCCTAACATAGATACATAACATGTCCAACAAACACCTCTAATACATCGATAAGAGCTAGGGCAAAGGCAAAGTAACCGGGCTTACCCTCATAGTCAAAATAGATAATAAAGAAGAATGTCTCAACACATGATAGAAGTAACATAGATTAAGGTCCCCGAAGTGGAAGATTCACCAACTAGATTGAATAGCACCAAAATAGCCACGTGGAGGAGGATTATTAACTTGGGCACCGGTTTGGACATGGTGACATCATGTGGGCATAGAGTATGTATTAGTACGTTTGAATGTACTAAGTATGTAGGATGCAATGCAAACAAGAATTTAGCATCATAATCAAAATTCATAATAATAGGCAATAGGCGTACTATAACAATATGACATATATGATCAATACATAAGTAGAACATGCTTAAGTAACTCATGCTCATATAGAATATCATATGTGTAGAAGAGACTAAGCTAGATTTCCAAATGTACAACCTTTGGTAGGTTAGTGATGATGCCGCCCCATTACTTCGATGGATGAGTACGAACCGTCATCTAGGTTGGTGATAATGCTGCCCAATCACTAAGTTGGAGAAGTATAAACCCTTCCCTACATTGATGATTACAAACCCCCATCTAGGTTACTAATGATGCTGCCCTATCACCAGGTGGAGAAGTACAAATCCTTCCCTAGGTTAATGGGTACGAACCCCCATCTAGGTTATCCAGGTTCTTAGTCCCCCCAAATTTTGCATGGTCTAATGCAACACTTTATATAGAATTTATCATATACATAAGCTCATTCATCATTATATAGTCATTCATATCATATCTCATCATTTGGACTTTCAACTCAACAAGAAACCTCATCCGGACATTTTATCAAACACTTAGAGGATGTGTAATGCTAGTATGCAACCATGAAATATAGATATGAAATCATGCAAGAAAATCCATTGTAAAACCATCAGTCAATACATTGCAACACCTCTAGCAATATACATCAAAATCCCTCATCAAATCTCACAATAGATAAAAAATTTATAGCTCCAAACATAGCAAAACAATTACAACTTTACAGAGCTTTAACATAGTGTGCAGTGAATTTCATAATAAGCAAGACCCATTTGTAAATCAACTTTAGATCATGCAATTAGAGTAAAAGGAGGCTTGGGTATCATGGGTTAAAGGAACCCATGGAAAAAACTCACATACCTTAGCTTGGAGATGAACTTGGTGAAGTTTGGAGATGGAGACTTGAAGCTTAAAGAAGAACCTCGAAAGAGAACCTTAGCTTAGGATGAGGGTTTGGGGCATGATTTTGGGGAGTGAAAATATGACTAAGTGTTTGAGTGAGTATTCAGAATTGTTTAGGATTATATGATAGTGAAATTTGGCTTAGTATAAGTAAAAACACATTTGGGAACACTTAGGCCCAAGAATTAGAAGTATTAGACTGAACTTAAAAAAATAATCTCAAATCAGCACAGAGACGCATCATGGAGGCAATGCGAAAACCTCTTTGGAAATCGACATTTGGGAATTTCATAATTGCTAATCTTTCGCTTTTAAATCAGGGTAGACCCTTTTTCACCTAATTTTGACCCCTTGAATAAGAATATGAAGTCAGATTTTTGAAATAGCAAATGGATTGTTAGATATATATAATTTAAAATTTCAGGCATTCCGAGGCACATTTTCGGGCACTTTTTGGTGTCTTTTCACCGGTATAGGTTGCTCTTGAGCCAATACTTCTAGTTGATGATCAGTTCAGTTACGAGCGATTTTAAAAGATGAAACCATCCGAATTTAGGGGTGGTAAGGGTGAGGATGCTTATGAGTTCTTGACTTTATGCCACGAGATGGTGGAGGTTGTTGGCCTAGTTGATCCTCGAGATGTTATATTCATTTCCCTTCAACTTAGATGCACCATTAGAGAGAGTGGTAGAGGAAATATATGAGGCCTTGACTTTTTAGATCCCCTCTGATAGAGTGATGTGTATTCTCAGAGGCATTTCATGATCGATTCATTCTCTGGAGAGTTCAGGAGGAGAGCTAGATGATATTTGAGAGTTTGACTTAGGATAGTATGATTATTATAGAATATAAGGCCTAATTTTGTCAGCTATCGCATAGAGTCTCAAGGATGAGCACCAAGTCATCCGTTCGTTATCTTTAAGAGGCTATAGAGACTATTAGAAAATTCCTCTTTTGCTTCTTTCAATTTGGCAGTTCTTGGAGTCTTGAGCTAGTGCTCAGTGTAACATGTTCTTTTTACAAATGGTCGAGACTAGAGCATCAACTTTTTCTAGAGAAGAGGCAGCCCATAAGACTACTACTGAGGCCCCTGTTAGCGGTAGGGCTATGGATCGAGTCATAGGCTGAGGAAAGGGACGATATTGGGGAGAAATACTGGCCAGAAATTTTGAGAAGGATATCTCCCCTAATCCTGAGCCTGATATTGGAGTAGGTTAGGTCTCTCAAAAGTATGTAGTTGTACCACTATTATAAGATACTTTGCTGAGAGTGTTAATAATACGACAAGTCATGGCACAAATAGGTAGTGCCATGGTACACCAGGAGTTTCATAGACTCGAGTGATTGGCTAGACTCCTATTCAGGGTCTACTATTTATGTTCAAGTGGGCCAGCCACCACTAGTTCCTACATTAGTACAGATTGTTCCTGAGCTAGTACTTGCAGTCGGTGATCGATTGAGTTACAAGTGATTCAAAAAATAAAACCACCCCTATTTCAGGGTGGTAAGGGTGAAGATGTTTATGAGTTATTCACTTTGTGCCATGAGATATTAGAGGTTGTCGGCCTAGTTTATCCTTAGCGTGGTAGATTCATTGCCTTTTAGCTTAGAGGCACCGTTAGAGAGTGATGGAGGACATATATGAGTTTTAGACTAGTTGGTTCGCCTCTACTAAACTAAGGTGTATTCTCAGAGGCATTTCAAGATTAATTCATTTCATGGAAATTTCGGGAGGAGAGCTAGATAAGATTTAAGCATTTAACTTAGGGTAGTATGACCGTTGCAAAGTACGAGGCCTAATTTTGTTAGCTATTGCGCCATGCCATATCTTTGATTCCAATCGAGGCAGAGAGAGACCACAAATTTGTGAGAGGCCTTATTTTCTCTATCAGTTCCTACGTATTTAGGTCAACCCGTAAAGGAGCCTCCTTCCGTACAACTGTGAGTATCTCTAAGGACGCGAAGTTGATAGGAAATATTTAGGGGTCCCAAGAGGTCCCAAGCTTTTGGTCATTATTCTGGTGCTTCTTCAGGAGGTAGAAGATCTTATCGAGAATGGTAGTACATCACATTATCAGGGTCTGATACATGCTTTATTGCCAGCTATAGAGGGCGGTTCCAGTTCATGTAGTGGTCAGAGGTTTATAGGTTAGGGTCATTCCTCATAGTACTTCATATCATCAGCCTACTCTGAGGTCTTCTTATGGTTATGGATATCATAGACACTTGATCGGACAATGCACTTTTGAGACTTATCTGCGCCATACCATACCTATTCAGTGGCACTTGTTATGGATTCAACACCTCTAACTATGGGTCTAGCACTACCAGTCAGAAGGCGTGGTAGAACTCAGTTAAGTAAAGGCTATTGTGCTCTTGGTAGGGGTGCAGGTATGTAGTGACTCAATCTGGTAGTATAGCATAGGTCAGTCAGGTGGAGGTTGTGGTGCTCATGATTATGCTTTTTTGGGTATACTCGAGGTAGAGGCCTCAAATGCAGTTATTACACGCATTATTCCTACTTACCATCAGCCTGCATCAGTGTTGTTTGATCTTGGTTCTACTTATTCATATGTGTCCACAAACCTCTCTGTTGGGTTTGACTTAGTATGTGTTCATATGCTTATACCTGTGTAGGTTTCTACTTAGTAGGTGATCCTTTAGTGGTGAATCTTTCTTTGGTGGGTTTTGATACTTGGGTGGATATGATTATTCTTGGTGTGGAGTATTTTGAAGTTATTTTTGGTATAGGATTTTTGTCTCCATATCATGTTATTCTTGGTTGCTTTGGTAAGACAATTACTTTGGTTTTCCTAGTGGACTGAGAGTTGAGTGGAATGGTCATTTTTGGTCTTATCCTAGCGAGGTTATTTCTTATATCAAGGCTCAGAGATCGATTGATAGGGGTTGTTTATCTTACTTGACCTTTATTAGTTATACCAGTGTTAATTCATCTTTTATGGAGTCTATTCTTGATGTTCATGAGTTTATGGATGTGTTCCCCATTGATCTTTTGGGAGTTCCTCATGACAGGGACATCGATTTTGCCATATATGTGGAGCTGAGCACTAATCCCATTTCTATTCCTCTTTATCATATGACTCTTACTTAACTAAAAGAGTTAAAGGACCAGCTTTTGAATTTATTGAGTAAGGGTTTCATTTAGCCTAATATGTCACCATCAGGTGCTCTAGTGTTATATGTAAAGAAAAAGGATGGATCGAAGAGAATGTGTATTGACTACAGAGAGTTGAACAAGGTTACTGTCAAGATTAAGTACCCTCTTCCCACGGTTGACGATTTATTTGACCATCTTTCGGTTGCAACACTATTCTCTAAGATTGATTTAAGATGCTAGTATTATCAGTTGAGGATTAGATTCTATGATATTCTTAAGATTTCTTTTAGAACAATGTATGACCACTATGAGTTTCTTGTCATGTAGTTTGGGATGACTTATGGACATGCTACATTTTTAGAGTTGATGAATGGAGTATTTTGACCTTATTTGTTCCTTTGTGATTATATTCATCGATGATATCTTGGTCTATTCCAAGATCGAGGCTGATCATGTTAGCTATTTGAGGAATGTATTTTGGAGACTTAGAAAGGAGATTGAGGTTGTGTGCTAAGTTCTCCAAGTTTGAGTTTTGGCTCAATTCACTAGCATTTCTAGGGTATTTGGTGTCCACTAAAGGTATCAAGGTTGACCCCATGAAGATTGAGGCGGTTCGAGGGTAGACTAGACCTAATTTATCCATCGAGATCTATAGCTCTGTGGATTTGGTTGGTTATTATGGATGCTTTGTATAGGGATTCTCTATCATATAAATTTTGTTGACTAGGCTCACTCTGAAGAACATAGCCTTTGTTTGGTCAGAAGAGTGTGAGGATAGCTTCCAAAAGCTCAAGGACTTGTTGACTATGCGCTTGTCTTGGCCTTGCCAGAGGAGGGCGTTGACTTCATTATATATTGTGATGTGTCACGTGTTGGTTTGGGTGCATGTGCCTCAAAGTAATTGAAGAACCATGATAAAAACTATCCTAACCATCATTTAGAGTTCGTGGTGGTTAAAGTTTTCTTGAAGTAGTGGCGACACTATCTATATGGGGTTTATTGTGAGATATTTACGATCAATGCAGCCTACAATATATCTTCATTCAGAAGGAATTATATATCATCTAAGAAAGGACAATATAGTGGCTGATGCTTTGAGTATAAAGACTTCCAACATGGGCAGCCTTGAAGCCATTCGAGTAAAAGAGCGACCCTTGGCTAGAGATGTTCAAAGGTTGGCGAACGGGTTAGTGAGGCATCAACTTTCTAATGATGGTAATACACTAGCTTTCTTGTCGGTCTGATCAACTTTGATGGATTAGATCTGTGAGCATTAGTTTGAGGATGAGAGGCTGTCTCTTATTCGAGATAGAATGATTAGGGGTGAGGCCGAGGTGGCCATACATGATGCTGATGGTTTTTTGAGGATTGGGAACCAGATTTGTGTGCCTAAGGTGGGTGTCTTGATGAGGTTGATACTTGAGGAGACTCATTGTTCTAGATATCCTATTCACACTTGGAAATGGAATCGGATCACGATGGATTTCATAGTCTGTTTACCAACTACTATAACCAGATATGACTCTATCTGGGTTATTGTGGATTGCTTGACCAAGACTACATACTTTATTCTGGTCAAAGTCAGGTTCATGGTAAAGAGATTGGCTTAGTTATTGAGGCTTTATGGCGTACTAGTTTCCATAGTATTGGAATGAGGTTCTTTATTCACTTCCTACTTCTAAAAGGCCCTACAACATGGTTTAGGCACTCGATTAGCCTTGAGTACAACATCTCATTCTCAGACAGATGGGTAGTTTGAAGGAATATTCAGGTTCTAAAGGATATTCTTCGAGTATGTACCATTGACTTCGGTTCTAGGTGGCATCAGCAATTACTGTTGGCAGAGTTTGCTTAAAGCAACAATTATTATTTCAACATCCAGATGGCTCCTTTTGAGGCCTTGTCTGGTCAGAGATGTGGATCGACCAGGAGTAATATCAAGTGTCACAACTAATACCCAAACCATCATCATATTTCAGATTATGATAATTAAAATAATCGAGAATGTCAATAATATCAGACCTAACTCGTCCCAAATATACAAATATAACAAAAATACTTGGTTTATCTCATCCCAAAAAGTACAAGTATATCAATAATACCAGATCTTACTTGTACCAAATGGTCTTACAAGACTTATTTAGTCATATCCTATCTCAAGTCCTCATCATTTCATCATAATTCGACTCAGCTCATCAATAGGAGAAAGATTATACCATAATTCGGCTCGACTGGAATCACTTTCCATCATTATTTCAATATAACAACTCAATGCACAATTATCTATCTAAATCACATAATCATCACATGAAAAGATCAATAACTCAAATCCAATCCCAAAAGGTTTGCCGAGCCTACCTTGATACTGAAACTGCACTTGGACAAGCTTTCAATCAACTCAAATCCTCAAATCGGGCCTCCAATTCGATCAATCACTATCAACAATAGTTACCACTCATCAATAGAAGCATTTTGATACTCATATTGCCATAATTTAGGATTACGGGTCAAATAGTCAAAATTAAAGCAAAAATTTGAAGATTTTAAATTTAAAAATTGATATTAGAATCAAGTTTTACTCGAAAAATAGAGTTCCTAGGTGAAATCCCCATTAAAATCAAACCTAGATTGAATGAGAAATCAATGGTTAAAGTTTGGAAAACATAGTCTAAAAATTCCCAATTTTGGGTGTGTATCATGAAATCAAAGATAAAATAAAGATAAATCTCATAGAAAATTAGTAGTTTAGTGTTAGAAACACTTACCCAATAAAAATCTTTGAAAACCTTTTTTCCAAATCACCCCAAAAAGCTTAGAAGTTTGAAAATGGATTAAAAATGATGTTTCAGGAGTTTAAAACTGTCTAGGTATAAAACATTCTTCGTGAACACGGGCACATTCTTGTGAGCATAGTGTTTGCTCCAAAAAAGACCTACATGATCGCGGAGACCATCCCGCGAATGCAAAGAGTAAAAGGTCAGAGGGGTCACTCATACACCAGCACTCCGCGAATGCATGACTTCGTCTATGAATATGGAGCACAGCGACACCATGACCTCCACGAACATGGAGGATTCTATGCAAAAGTGGAAAAAAGAAGCACCTACACCACAAGATTGCAAAAATCAATAACCAAGTCCAAATTTCCTACTCAGAACGGACCCCCGAAACTCATCCAAACTCGAAATTGCACAAAAAGAATATGTATCCATACCAGAAATAGCAAACTCAACAGCATTATCAAAAATTAGTTTTAAGGCCTCTCGGCACATTTACTGATTCAATTCAATAAAACTAGTTTAAAGTATCAAAATACCAAAACTGTCCTCGGCAACTCCAAAAATTATTCTGAGATCATTTCTAGTGTTAGTTTTAGCATCTGGAACTAGTGGAACAATTGAAATTTTGATTTGAGCTTCTAAACTCTAAATGTGGATCAAAGTCAAACTTTAGTTCTAGAAACGATTAATATCACAACTTTGGGCCTACAAACCTCATTTTAAATCCAAATTCAGTTCTGCAATTTCTTGTAGTTTAGTTTCAATATTCCTATGCTAATGAAATTAATAAATCTTGATCTCACCTCTGAAACTTAAAATGACACAAAAATGCACTTTTTCACTAACTTAAGCCTCCAAAAATGCCAAACTTCATAATTTCAACTTTTAAAACTCGGGTTTCCACTTCCAACCATTCCAATAGTTCAAATTAGGCCCAAGAAACTTACCAAAGGTTAAAATAGTAAAATTTCACAAATAATGGCGAAAAGACCAACTAGGTTATTACACAAAACTGATACTGATAAATATACCACATTACAAACACCCTCCGAGGACCTAGAAGTCGCCTATACAAAACTATTATAGACACAAGACAACATCGATGAGTCATAAGCTATAGACATATACACAATCAAAATAATATATAAGGCAAGTCTCGGATAACGAAAGACAACCATGGATAAAGATGGATACAAGAATGTCTAATTCTCACCATTAGTCTTCAAATATGACAAATGCAATAGGAGAAATCAATGTTAATACCTTATGCTAGGACCTGCGTCACAAAATAGATGCAGAAAGTAGGATGAGTACCAAAAATATGGTACCTAGTAGGCATCATAGGCCAATTGAGTAAGAAAAGTAAATAAATCAGTGAATAACTAGAATATAACTCTATGTGTGTAATCACATGAACTAGGTGTGCATGTCAATGAGAATAGAGGTAATTAGAACTAGGCAAAGTTATAGTCATATACATAGGTGTAACACCTAGTGTCTATGCTTGTACATTAATCGGACCCCTATAAGCCTAGAAGGTACACCCGTGAATAGTGATTGGGTGAATAAGTATAACGTCAAATGGTGTCAAGCCTCACTTATCTTATAACATGACTATGTGCACTAAACCATGATCTTCTAGCACAATCTAATTGGGCCTCTAACCTAAATAGTATACCCAACTTGGCCTTTAACCCAAGGTATGACTTGGCCTCCTAACCAGGCTATGACATGGCATCTTGACCAGGCTATGACCTAGCCTCCCACTAAGGATAAAATCAAATGTGGCTAATGGTCTGACATGGCCCTTATTCCTCAGACTAGTCAAAAAATTTCCTCCATTGATAGTAGTCTAGCACATCTAATGGTATGGCCTCCAACTATATGGATTTTAACTGGGAAAGTGGTAGATCCTTGTTTACACACTTTCTAGTGATAGGATATGTAATAACCCTCTAGGGTATTTTAGTTTTTCTTTTTTTGTATATTTTGCATCAGTTAGAGCTCATCTATAGCGACCCAAGTAATTTTTGACTTGGTGGTGCTAATAGTTCGGTCTTCTAGTCATTCATTTGAAAGATATGCATTTTTACATTGTACAGGCTTGGTTAAAGTTGAAAAATGAGTTTAGTAGCAAAGTTTGAGTAAACAGCCTCGTAATGAAATTTTGATAGTTCCATTAGCATTAGTATGGATAAATTAGGATAGAAGCGTATTCGGTTAGAGTGCCGAGGTTATTGGTGTTAGTTTATATCAACTTTTCCATTTAAGTCTTTAAAATTGACAAATAGTCGACTTTAGTCAACATTCTTGACAAACGTGCCTGAAAGAAAATTTTGACGACAAGGTTAGCTCTAAAACATTGATTTTGGTCTATAACGACCTTTCATTTTGTTCCTGAGGCTTCCAGGTATGCTTTAGGCCCCTCGATGAAAATTAAGTTATTTTAAAGTGGGAAAATGAGACCTATATTTGATCAAATTAACCTCATAGAGGAAGTTTGACTATTCATTTGATCTGGAATGTAAAATTTGGCATGGTTGCATAGTTTGTCTCTAGAAATTAGACTCCAAATGAGCCACATACACCTCATCAAAGAAAATAATACTGGCTAATATCTGGTGAAGACTCAAAACTCTGCATTTATGGAGGTGGGTTCACATTTTGGGACATCTAGCCATGTGTTTGACGCATCCCACTGAGCTTAGGCTGCGTTCACGAAGCTCCAAACCCTTGTGCTCCATGTCCATAGAGCTGGGGCCCATTTTGTAGAGCTTTGGCACTATGTGCTCTGCATTTATGTGGCTCCTCTATGTTTGTGGAGGTATGTCAGTGTTAGTGGTAATATATAAAATTCTAGGTTCGCAAAATCCAGAAAAGAAAATTTTAAATAGCGATAAAATTCTCCTTCAGTGTCTGAAATTCAATGATTCAAAAGGATAAATTATGTATTTTATTGAGAGGAACATCATACAAGGGTTAGAAATTGCTTTTGGCATGCTGTTTGAGATCATTTTTGTTGTTTTTTTGCTGCACATAGGAATTGTTTATTGGAAACTTTGCAATACGGTTTCTTTGTCATTTTTAGTAGATTTCTATGAAATTTAGGTCTATTCTTTGTGTCTTCTAGAGATGCACATTGTGGTAATATCCAAATTAAAAGATTGAGATACATTTGGACCAAAAGTGCTATCAAAACTGGTATCTGTATTAAGTTTTACATAAAGAAATATTTTTCATTATTGGGCTATTTTATATTATTTTAAGCACTGGATTGATCTCTAATTTGAGGTACATGCTCAGGAAAGTATGATGATTATTATATGAGATTTGTTTTGGGATTCTAGTGTGATTTGATATTTGGTGCATCTATGTTGTTCTTCGCATTTGCACCTCTATCTTTGTGTTCGTAGAAGAGGATCCGTATTCATGGAGTTATGGGAGCCCTGCTCCATAGATCTCCATGTTGGTGGTTATAGCACTGCATTCATGGAGTACTGACCAACTTGGCCTCTGATGTGCTATCAAAATACAACACTTTTGGATGCTTAAAATTTAAAATTTTGTGTGTTTTATAAGCATTGTTAGTATATTTGATGTGTTTTTACGTTTTCTTGTAGAATTACAGCGTTGGCATGATTTTCAGCTAAGTATGCAGAAATTGAAGTGTTTGCTATTCTATGACACCCTTTACGGGTCGTGAAAGTTTTCACGGGCTGTAGAGTAGGTTTGGTAGCAAAATCTAGTGAGGGAAAGATTTTTTGAAGTTGAGTCTATGAACATACAGACGAACTGTAAAACTTTGTTTAAGTTGTAGATATAGTGTCATATCCTGAGGATCAAAAAATGCGGAGTTGCTAAAAATTCATCAGACAAAACCCTTCACGAGCCATACAACTTTATACCACCCTTAGATAGGTCTTGTAGAAGTCAACCCCAAATTTGAAGATGAAGTCCACGTAGCCTCGACTACGGGTCACAGAACTTCATACGACCCATAGAGATGGTCATAGAGCCTCCGAACCCAGTTCTCCTGTTTTGATTTAGTTTTTGTATTTTAAATACTATAAATAGGATTTTAGATTATTTTTTGATGTACAACCATGAAGAGTCAGTATTGAACATGAGAACATTGCGAGACATGTGGAAAATAATATTTTGTGATCTAAATTCATACTTGTTATTTTCATTGAAGAGCTTGGATTTCTTGTTCTTAATTTTATTCGTGTAAGTGCTTAATTATGCTATTACATATCATTATTCATACATCTATACTGAATATGAGTAGCTAAATCTACAATTAGGGTTGTGGGAACCATGAAGAACTAACAAGGTAAAATCGGATAAGTCATAATTCTTTGAAGGTGTGTATGTATGTATTAATTAATTCTGTTTATTTTGATTGTTTTTTAACGGTGGACAAGATGAGATCTCTCCTAGTATTATTGACTAGATCAAGGTAGTAATGAATAGGAAAAGAGATTAATTAACATTATTTGATTGATGTTTCTCATCTAATAAACCAAACTGGATCAAGAGGAGGTTGTACTGGGATAATAGGTAACGGTTAGTAATGTCACACGATGGGGATGGATCAAATCACATAGTAATATTTACCTCTCACCTAGATTAAAAGGTTTGGTAAACTTAACTTACCGTTCTGCATGCTACACACCAGAAAGGAATATGATTATCTAGTAATACCAAGTTAATAAATCATGGGGAACACTATGCCCTAGTTACTCTTCTTAATGGTTTCAAGAACTTGTATTAGTTTAATATTAATTTCTACAGTTTTACAAACTCCTATTTTTTGGGAAAATAAGTAGTTACTCAACTCGAATTGCTTGAAATTATTCTAAGTCTACCATATGTCATGTGGGTTTGACCCTAACCTTGATTAGGTTATATACCTTGACAATGATCACTTTAACCTTTAGAAAGGAGGTGTAGCTTGGGTGATATCAACCTCCGCATTCGCAGAAGCCACTCTGTATTTGCAGAGTGTTGGGGCAACGTTGGGTTCCATGTTCGTGGAGCATTAAAGTTCCCTGAACACTAAGCTTATTTTAGTGACGAGTTTTGATCATTTTCTACCATTTCTAATACTCTAAGCTTAGATTTTGAGAGATTCTTCAAGTTTTTTCAAGGAATATCTCTAGGGTAATATTACTAAGCTATTTCTTTAATTATCATTGATTAAATTGTGTCTTAACTTGTCATTTGGGGTTTGCTTGATTGTAGAATTGGGAATTTTTTGGATATTGATTCCTAATGCTAATTTGATGATTTCTACCTCATTTCAACTCCATTTTTGAAAAAGTTTTAAATGCTGAATTCTCTATTAATTGGAGAACGTTTTCATGTACTAATTTCTAGATTCTAGTTACTTTTTTGGCATAAATTATTTTTATGTCATTTTTTCCTTTTCGCTCAAATTGTTTGATTTTGGTGTCATTACATTTGTTATGTGATTGTGATGCTATATTTGAATAGAATATGGTGATTTGCATTATTGAGGAAGGGGAATAGCTGTGGAGCAGTCTTGATTCGAGAGTTTTTCTAAGTCAAGTAAACTTCTAACATTTTGTTAAGTATGATTAAACCTTGTATGCTCATATGTATGTAGAATAGAGTATTTTTGAATTGTGCCATTATAGGCTTTGATCATAAGATCTTGGTTTGAGAACTTGTTCATGTTGTGAAATCTTGACTTGTGAGATATTAGCAGATCCATAATACATGTTATTTTCTGAATGATTTAATATTAATACTGAGATGAAGCCTATATTGAGATGAGAATGATATATTGAGGCTGTGATGACATAGAAATCATTGTGATATTAAATATTGTGATGAAACTGACATGGTGCCTATTGTATCTACTATGATTTATGCATTGATACTTGTGATTGCTTTGGCCGAGAGATATGTAAGGTAACAAGTGGGTTGGTGGCCGAGGTTTCCACCTGTCGATGATTAGTCAAGGTTTCTACCAGGGAGATGAGGTAATATGACAGATGATGATATCTGAGGTTTCTTCCTTATGGGTGAGCATTGTCCGAGGTTATTATCGACAATGTTCACGAATACATGGTCCATGTGTGGCACCCATGGCTTTCATTCCGACACAACCATGATCACTAGATATGTATCATAGGATAGACATATTTCAAGATTATTTTACTGTCATGACCCAAACATAGGTCCTAGACGTGACATGGCGAATGGGGAACCCGAAGGGACCCCAAAAAGCGTCTAAGGATTTCCATCACACATCCTTGGTCGCGGAAGCAAAATAAGCATCACAAAATATAACTAAAGGGAAGCGGGACTAAGGGAAGTCTTTGATAATCACAAAAGCAATAAAGAGTCAAGCTCATAACATAAGTACATCATAGTATCCAATAAACCTTTAACTTGGAATGGAGCGGGGGCCAAGACACTTTCCGGGCTCACCCTCATAATAACAAGTGTTCAACATAAATAAGTCTCAACATAGCAAGAGTAACTTAGATATTTTACTCGGACTTGAGGTCTCACCAATGCTTTTCTCCGAATTACCGAACTACCTACGTGGAGGAGGATTGAAAGGAGCTCCGGTTCCTGCATGGTAATATCATGTAGGCATAGAGAATACATTAGTACGTTTAAAGTAGTAAGTATATGGGGTGCAATGCAAGAAAGACATCAATTAATATAATCAAAATGAATAATTCATAATCAATGGATATATGTAATCTCAATGCAACATGCATGATTAATGCTTGTAATAATACATACTTGTAATCATTCAACATGCATAATATATCATACATATGTGGGAAGAGATTTTAACCGATATGAGTAAGACCAAGCAAGCTTCAATTTGGAATCTCAATGAATACCCCTCATCGACAACGAGGTAATCTACTTCCCAAGGTAAACCATACTTTTTCTTACGGGAACATGACCCATTTCGTATAAAGAAACCCTCCTTACGAGAACATGAACCATTTTGGAAAGGATTTCACGATAAAGTACATTAGGTGGATCCACTAGTATGGCAAAGGTAACAATTATAATCCTGTGATGGCACGTAGTTTGAAGAAAGGAGTATGGACGCTTGAAGATAGTCCATGCTGACAACCAATCCATCGGTGCTAAGTCTAATCCCACAGAATACTTGAAATAATCATACTTTAATTATAACATGAATAGCTTGTAAGTACATTGCTTGAGTATCTCATAAACATGCTTGACCTCTAATAGTGAGCCTAACTTGAACAAGAGAATAAATTATAATCATACAAGAACCCTTGCTTTAACATAAATGGCTCACAAGAGGTAAAAATCTTGAAATAGGAATTAACTTGATACTTGTAAAATTATAGATACTTTTCATGAATTCATTACATGCTTGAAAGCCCTTAATTATCATGAAGTCGCTTGACTTGTAAATCAAGTAATAGATCATCAATAACTTGCTAATTCTGTCATGTCATTTTATCAAACACATCATGGGTTCATGATACTTGTTCAAAATCATGCAATTCAAGAGTGAAATAATATGAGTAAATGCAATGCAAATCAACCCACAAACATGTAGTGAAACAATCATGTAGGGTACCTTGAAATCCATCACAAAAGCTCATAATATTTCATACTTTAATAGCACAAAATATGGATAATCTCAATAGGCAAAATCAATTCATGAAGTAAGCTTGAAATAGACATTCATGCATAATGAATCAATACTTGATAAAACCCCAACATAGTTTATGCTCATAATTCAAATGAGAGAATACCCATAGGTAATACAACTTGGAAACCTATAATTTTCATAAAAAAAGAAAGTTGGGCTCCATGGGTGAAAGGACCCATGGATGAAGATCCACATACCTTAAACCTTGAATTCCTTGAGATGAATTTGAAGTACACTTAGAGCTTGAAATGAGTCCTTGAATCCCAAAATTGTGCTTGAAATCCTTAGATTTGAATGTGAGAATTGATAGAGTCTTAGAGAGGTTTTAGAGAGGGTTTTGTGAGTTATAGGGTTAAAAAAGGGCTAAGTATGGGTTATTTCACATTAAGTAGGCATGGGGCTATAACCCTAATATCCTTGGGCGAAATAAGAAATCCAAGGAAATGTTACACTTGTATGCGTCCCTAGCACGACAGGACCTATCGCGCGTCGCAAAATACACTGCTCCGTTCGCCGCTGGCGCATCGCGGACAACTACTGAAATTCGAGAATTAGCAAAAATTATTTTTTCTACGAGTTCTCTAAAATCTGGGTTATACCCATTTCCCACTCAATTTTTCCCCCTATCGAGAATATGAAGTCGAATTTTCGAAATTACGCATGGATTTTGAGTTATATGGAAATTACAATTATGGGGCACTCAGAAGCACTTGATGGGTATTTCAATATCTCCCTTTTAGGAACATTCATCCCCGAATATCAAAGAAACATGTGTAATAGAAATATTTATGAAGATTTCAGCCCGCTATGAATGCAACAAATGCACTTAAACATTATTCTCAAAAATCCCAACATGAATGTCAAAAATCACCATAGACTTGTCACCATAAACATGAATGCATGCAAAATGACATGAGGGTTGAAACTTAAGACTTGAAAATCATAGATGGGCGTTAAGTTATTACCTTCGGCTTGAGTAGAGTGAAAGAGATATGGGTATCGCTTTTTCATTTCCGTCTCAGTTTTCCCGTATGGCACTTTGAAGTTGTTGATTCCTCCAAAGGACCTTGATGGATGCTACATCTTTGTTTCTCAATCTCTTTACTTTTCTGTCGAAAATCGCCATGAGGACATCCTCATAGGTCAAGTTATCTTCTACAACACCCGCAATCTCTAAGGGCACTATAGCACTTGGGTCATCCATACACTTCCTCAACATGGACACATGGAATACCGGATGAACTATATTCATCTCTATAGGCAACTCCAACTCATATGCAACATTCCCAACCCTCCTTAAAACTCTATATGGACCCATAAACCTTAGTCTCAATTTTCCTTTCTTTCAAAACCTGACCACACTCATCATGGGTGAGACCTTCAAGTAAATCCAATCACCAAGCTTAAAGTCAAGATCTCTTCTTCTCACATTGGAGTAGGACTTATGTCTAGTTTGGGTTATCCTTAACCTCTCCCTTATCAACTTCACCTTCTCCAGGGCATCTATAACCAAATCTGGACCTAGCAAAGACATCTCCCCCACATCAAACCACCCAACCGGAGATCTACAATGTCTACTATATAAAACTTCAAAGGAAGTCATGCTAATGTTTGTGTGGTAGCTGTTATTGTAAGAAAACTCAACAAGTGGAAGATGCTCATCCCGACTACCCTTAAACTTCGAAACACAAGCTCTAAGCATATTCTCAAGAGTTTGGATAGTCCTTTCGACTTGCCATCCATTTGAGGATGAAAAGTCGTGCTAAGCTTGACCTTAGTACCGAGACCTCCTTGGAAGGACCTCCAAAAGTGAGAAGTGAATTGAGCACCATGATTCGAAATGAAATCTAACCAACTCATGAATATAAAACTTGGCATAATCTTCGACATCATAAGTGGTTGTGACCGGTAGAAAGAGAGCCGACTTTGTTGTTCTATCCACCACATCCCAAATAGGGTCAAAGTGCCTCCTAGTCTTAGGCATCCCAACCACAAAATCCATGTTAATCTCTTCCCACTTCCAAGCAGGAATTTCTATGTCTTGGGCTAGGCCACCCAGCCTTTGATGTTCAGCTTTTACTTGTTGGGAATTGTGACATCCGGATATGAACTTGGCAATATCCCTCTTCATACCACCCCACCAATACACCTCCATCAGGTCTCTATACATCTTTGTAGAACTGGAGTGAGTAGAATAAGATGAATTATGAGCCTCTTTCAAAATCAACTCTGTTGAATCATCAACATTCGGCACACACAATGTACTTTGGTACCTAAGGGCACCATCTCCCCCTTGGAAGAAAACCTCCACTTTATCATCCTTCACCAAGGCCTTCAACTCTAGCAACACGGGGTCAAAGTCTTGTTTTGTCTTGGCTTCCTCAACCAAAGAAGATTTAGAACCATCAACAACCACTAAACCACAATTTTCAACTTCACCCAACCTAACCCCCAATCTTGCCAACCGGTAAACTTCTCTAGCCACCTCTTTGCCACCATCATCAATATGAGCTAGAATACCCATGGACACTCTACTTAGAGCATTGGCCACAATATTAGGTTTGCCAAGATGATAATGCAGACTCACATCAAAGTCTTTAAGGAGATCTAAGCACCTTTTTTGTCTCAAGTTAAGATCTTTTTGTGTGATCATATATTGGAGACTCTTGTGGTCGGTAAACACATCAACATGAACCCCATATAAGTAGTGATGCCAAATCTCAAAAAAAGAAAATGCCATGACCGCCAATTCAAGATCATGGGTAGGATAGTTTCACTCATGCACCTTAAGTTGCCTAAAAGCATATGCAATACCTTGCCATTTTGCATCATGAAACACACCAAACCAATTCTTGAGGCAACAAAATAAACCACAAACCCTTCCAACCCTTCCAGTAGAGCCAAGATAGGAGAAGAGACAAGCTTATCTTTCAAAGTTGGGAATATCAGATTCCCTCACTTTCACCTGGTGGTATTCGGACCGAAGATCAATCTTAGAAAAGTGACTAGCCCCTTGTAGTTGATCAAAAAGGTCATCAATCCTTCGTAGAGGGTATTGTTCTTTATGGTAATCCTATTAAGCTACTGGTAATCAATGCACATTCTAAGGGAACCATCCTTCTTATTAACAAATAGCACCAGTGCAACCCAAGGTGACTGATTAGGCCTTATAGAGCCTTTCTACAACAAATCCCTCAATTTATCCTTCAACTCCTTCAATTCCACTAGGGCCATACGGTAAAAAGGTATGGGAATGGGTTGTGTATCCAGAAGGAGTTCTATACCAAAGTTTATTTCTACTTGGGGAGGAACACTGAGAAGATCATTGAGAAAGACATCAAGAAACTCATTGACCACCGGAACAGACTCAATAAGAAATACTTTATAATCAATATCCCTAATCCTCACAAGATGATAAAGGCAACCCTTAGAAATCAACTTTTGGGCTTTAAAAGAAGAAATGAATCTATCCTTTACTACCATATTACTACTTTCCCACTCAAGGATGGGCTCATTAGGAAATTAGAATTTAACCTTACGGGTTCTACAATTAGTGGAAGCATAATATGCATGTAGCCAATCCATCACAAAAATGATATCAAAATCCATTGTATCTAATTCAACAAGATCACAGGGAAAGATTTTATACAATATGAACACGGGACAATTTCTATACACTCTTTTAGCAATAATAGACTCACAAACGGGGGTAGACACTTCATAAGGTTCACATAACAATTCAGGATTCACATGAAGATTTTTGGCAACAAAAGGAGCAATGAAATAAAGTGTGGTACCCGAATCTATCAATGTATTCACACCATAATAAAAAACCTTTAACATACCGGTAACAACATCAGGAACTTCCTCCATTCCTTCCCTTCCATGGAGAGCATAGAACCTATTTTATCTTGGGGCACCCCCTTGTTGGCCTCCATTTACTATTTGACTAGCATTAGCACCTTGGCCTTGAGGACGACCATCTCAACCCTTATTTTGAGCATGAGGACAATCAATAACCTTGTGACTCATTTCACCACAACTAAAGCAAGCATTAGAGTTCTTCAAACATGGGCCACTATGGTTTTTCCCACACCTTTGGCACTTAGGGTTAGACCCTCCATTATTACCACCTTGGAATCTTGGGTTATCATTAGCAAATCTCTTGTTAGGGGCTTTGGAAGACCCTTGGCCTTAGAACCTGTGGCCACGAGGAAACCATCCACCCCTCGAACCTTAGAAACCATCCTCAAATCGAGCCCTCTTGGACTCACCGCTTTTTCTCTTTTTAAGCTTTTCCCCCTCTAGTTGCTCGGCATATTTCATGAGCTGAGACAAATCCATATCACTCACTATCATGGTAGTACGACACTCTTTATTTACCAAGTCGGACACTCCCGATATGAATTTGTTCATTCTAGCTCTATGTTCAGTGATCAAATGTGGAGCATAATTAGAAAGCTTGTTGAACTTGAGGGCATACTCCCTTACACTGATGGAACCTTGCTTAAGGTTCATAAACTCCATTATATTAGTCTGTCTTAGCTCGATAGGAAAGAACCGATTAAGGAATAGGGATTTGAACTCCTCCTAAGGAATAGCATCATTATCTCTACTCTCTGGTTTTCATTGAGCGAACCAAATTTGGGCCACACCTTTACGTTGGTAGGCCGCTAGCTCCGCTTTCTCCTATGAATTGACCCCCATGATAGATGACACCTTATAAATCTCAGAGATGAACTCTTGGGGATCCTCATCCACCTTGTACCCATGAAACATCGGTGGATTCATTCTTGTGAAATCCCTCACCCTTGAGGCTGGAGTAGGACCATGAGGGTCTTGGGCCCTTGGTTCATTTTGTGGGTCAAAACATAGGCCAACATTGTGATAAGATCTCATATCTCTTCTTGGGATAGCCCTCCATCTTGAGGAGCTTGAGGAGCGGGAGGGGTCAATTTCTCCTCGGGTGTATGGGCTCTCCTTAGCATTCCCCTTGGTATCGGCATGATCTAGAAGAAACAAAAGCATTCGTTAGGGGAAAAGCCTTAATGTTACACCTAAAGTACAATATAGACCATGAAGAGGTGAAACATTTCCTAAAATGCATCATAGCCTCCCATTCATAGTTGTGGCATACTTCAAAACCATGAATACGACTCTAATCGACGTGGTGTGCTGAACTTCCAAAGACCATCAATAACCTAGTGCTTTGATACCAAGTTTATGATGATCCAAGCCTAGGGCCTAGATGTGACACGGTGAATGGGGAACTCGAAGGGCCACCCTACATGCCTCTTAGCATATCAATCACACATCCTTAGTCGCAGAAGTAAAAAAAGCATCACATGATATAATCAAAAGGGAAGCAGGACTAAGGGAAGTCTTTGATAATCACAAAAGCAATAAAGAGTCAAGCTCATAAATAAATACATCATAGTATTAAACAACACCTCTAACTTGGAATAGAATGGGGCCAAGACACTTTCTGAGCTCACCCTCATAATAACAAGTGTTCAGCATAAAGAAGTCTTTAAATAGCATGAGTAACATTGATATTGTCGTCGGACTTGAGGACTCACCAATGCTTTTCTCTGAAATACCGAACTAGCAACATGGAGAATGATCAAAAAGAGCTCCAGTCCCTACATGGTAATATCATGTAGGCTTTCACGATCCAAGCCTAGGGCCTAGATGTGACAGGAGAATGGAGAACCCGAAGGAACCCCAAACAAGCCTCATAACATATCATTACACATCCTTGGTCACGGAAGTAATTAAAAATGACGATAAGAGATAAGAATAATCAAGGGGAATTGAGGCTAAGGGTAAACTTCTATATCATAGACATCAAGAACAAGAGAGTCAAGACTTATAGCATAGATGCATAACATGTCCAATAATACTTCTACTATATAGATAAGAGCGGGGTCCAAGACAAGCAACTGGGCTCACCCTCATAGTTGATGTATACGTAACAGAAAGATAGTTTAGAACATAGCATGATCGAGATAATAAGAAGTTTCCCCTGAATGGAGGACTCACCAAAAAGCTTCCGCGAAACCATACTAGCCACATGAGTGGAGATGCTCAAGCGGAGCTCCGGTTCCTACATGGTGATATCATGTAGTCATAGAGCGTGCGTTAGTACGTTGGAGTGTACTAAGTATGTAAGATGCAATGTAACAAGAGATAGATAATAATCAAAATGCATAATCATAGCAAGAGATAGTACATTAGCAACATGGCATGCATGAACAATGCCTAAGGTAAAACATGCTTGTAAATCATGATCAAGGAATGTAACTCAAGATGGAATACACACTCAAACCTTTCTTACCAATCTTCATGAAATGTACCAAATGACTCCTACTCACCTTACGGTATAACCTTTTTGGAGAGTGTTACTAATACCCCTATAGTATGACATTAGTCTTTTTGGTAGGTGGTATAAGACGTCTTCTACTTCACGATATAATCTTTTGGGTAGAATCTGTGATTCATTCTACCTTACGGCACGACCTTTTCAATAGAATGTCCACACATTACGATATGATCTTTTTGGTGAGAACCATTAGTCTTTCTACCCTACGGCTTGACCTTTTTGGTAGGATGTCGATACCATACGATATGATCTTTTTGGGAGGAACTATTAATTATTCTACCTTACACATGACCTTTTCGGTAGGGGGACCATACCATATGATATGATCTTTTTGGTAGAAACCATCAGTCTTTCTACCTTAACACATGACCTTTTCGGTAGAAATCATAGAACTAGTTCATCACAACATTACATTTCAAACAACAAGGGAAGACCTTCTCCATTTTCTCAAGAGCAAAACAAACATGGAAACCCAACAATCTACTTGCAACACCATAGGTACTCCTTCATGAAAGCAACTCATATAAATATTCCTATCATCATCATACAGTCATCACTTACATACATCACTTTCATCATCATTCCATCATCATTCCATTATCATTTCATCATCATTTAGTCATTCAACTTATAAGACATGATTGGACCTTCAATTCCTCAAGAAACCATAACTGGACATTTTATCAAATACTTAGAAGGTGTGTAGTGCTAGTGTAAAACCATGCATTTCAAGAGCGAAATCATGCTAGAAAATTCAATGTAAAACCTTCAATACTTGGTAACACTCTCAAGCAATATGCATCAAAACCCTTCATCAAATCACATAATGAATCTTAGATTTATAGCCCAAAATATAGTAAAATAGTCACAATTTCATAACACCAACAAAGTGTGCAGTGACTTTCATAATTGATAAGACCCATGAATAAATTAATTTTAAATCATGCAATTTTGAGTAAAAAGATCTTGGGTATCATGGGTAAAAGGAATCCATGAATGAAACCCACATACCTTAGCCTTTGGAGAATCCTTGAAGAAGATTGAAGATAGATACTTGAAGCTTGAAGGAGAACCTTAAGATCCAGATGAAGGTTTGACACTTGAATTTTGAGAGAAATATAAGACTATGTGCTTGAGTGAGTATTGGGGAATGTCTCGTACAATATAAAGATAAAATATGGCTAAGTATAGGTATTATCTCGTGTGGGAACACTTAGGCCTATGACTTAACAGTCTTGGACTGCATTAAAAAAACTGGACAGGATACGCGTTCCAGATGCGCTAACCTCACTATTTTCGTCAAACTTAGAAAATCAAAATTGTGAACCGTTCGCTCTAAAAATTGGGGTTACACCCTTTTCCATCTAAATTTGACCCCCTGAACAAGAATATGAAGTTGGATTTCTAAAATAACGCATGTATTTTGAGATATATGGAAATTAAAATTCTTGGCACTTCCGAAGCATAATTTTGGGCACTTTTTAGGGTCATTACATAGGCATAGAGTATTCGTTAGTACATTTGAAAGTAGTAAGTATGTGGGGTGCAATGCAACAAAGACAAAAGCTAGTATAATCGAAATACATAATCATAATCAATGGGTGTACATATATATATATATATAATCTCAATGTGACATGCATGATTAATGCTTGTAATAAACATGCTTGTAAATCATTCAACGTGTATAATATATAATACATATGTAGGAAGAGACTTTGATCGACATGAGTAAGACCAGATGAGCTACAACTTGGAATCTCGATGAATACCCTTCATGGGTAAAAGGGTATTCTACTTGCCAAGGTAAACCATATTCACCTTACAAGAACATGACCCATTTTGTATGAAGCAAGCCTCCTTGGGGGAACATGACCTATTTCGAAAAGGATTTCATGATAAAGAGCACTAGGTGTATCCCCTATATAGCAAGAGTAATAATTATAATCCTATGGTGGCACATAGTTTGAGAAAAGGAGTACGGAACCTTGAAAATAGTCCACGCCGACATCCAATCCATCAGTGCTAAGTCTAATCCCACAGTATACATGAAATAATCATACTTTAATCATAACATGATAGCTTATAAGAACATGACTTGAGTAGCTCATAAACATGCTTGACCTCTAGTAGTAAGCCTAACTTGAACACGAGAATAGATTATAATCATGTATGATCCCTTGCTTTAACTTGAATGACTCACAAGAGGTTAAAATCTTGAAATTGGGCTTAACTTGATACTTGTAAAATCATATATACTTTTCATGAATTCAATACATGCTTGAAAGCCTTAGTCATCATGAAGTCACTTGACTTGTAAATCATGTAATAGATCATCAATAATTTGAGAATTCTTATCATGTCATTTTATCAAACATATGGTGGGTTGATGATACTTGTTCAAAATCATGCCATTCAAGAGTGAAATAATATGAGTAAACTTAATGAAAATCAACCCACCAACATGTAGTAAAACCCTCATGTAGGGTAACTTGAAATCTATCAAAAAAACTCATAATAGTTCATAGTTTCATAGCTCAAAACATGCATAATCTCAATAGGCAAAATCAATTCATAAAGTAAATTTGAAATAGACATCATGCATAATCAATCAATACTTGATAAAACCCTAACATAGTTTATGTTCATAGTTCATAATGAAAGATACTCATAGGCAATACAACTTAAAAACATGTAATTTTCTCCAAAAGAGAATGTTGGGCTCCGTGGGTGAAAGGACCCATGGATGAAGACCCACATACCTTAAAACTTGAATTCCTTGAGGTGAACTTGAAGTAGATTTAGAGCTTGAAATGAGTCCTTGAATCCGAAAATTCAGCTTGAAATCCTTAGATTTGAATGAGAGAATTGATAGAGTCTTAGAGATGTTTTAGAGTGGGTTTTGTGAGTTATAGGGTTGAAAAAAAAGGCTAACCATATGCGATTTCACATTTAAGTGGGCATTGGGCTATGACCCTAATGCCTTTGGGCGAATAAGAAAATCAAGGAAAATGTTATGCTGGTCTAGATCCCTAGCGTGACATGGACCTGTCGCGCCAGACAAAATACACTGCTCCACGCCCCTAGCTCATCACGATTAGGGCGCGGACAGGCACTGAAATTCTAAAATTAGCAAAAATTATTTTTCGCTATAGGTCCTTTAAAATTCTGATTATACCCATTTCCCACTCAAATATGCCTCCTGATCAAGAATATGAAGTTGTATTTTTGAAATCACACACAGATTTTGAAATATATGAAAATTACAATTATGAGGCATTTCGATGCACATGAGAGGTGTTTCATTGACATTGCATCATATTATTTACATCACATGGCATTCACCCCATCTCATGTCATGTCATTCCTTACTTGTTATTATTATATGTCTTATTTTGAGATTAGACATCTATTATATATATATATATATATATACACACACACACACACATACATACATGTATACATACATACATTCTTGTGATTGATATATTGTATTGTGCTAGGAATTTTTTTTGAGTGCAAGTTTGTAGTTTGGTGATATGTGGTTGGATGGTTGGGAGTACTTGTGTTCTTCATTTATTTACTTTAGGTTAGTTCTATTTATTCAGTACCATGTGTTTGTTGCTCACCCATTAATACATTTTGTAGGTTGTGAGCCCAGTCCTTCTTGCTAGCTTTCTGACTTACAAGATCAAGCTTTCGGATCATTTGTGAGGTAGTTGCTTATATCTTCAGCAGGCCTTCAAGGATTCCATTTTATGTTTCATTCTATTTGAGGAATAGAGTCTGAGACTTGTATTTTATTGAGTATTCTAAATTCAAAGGCTTGTACATGTGACACCAGTTTTGGGATGACTGTAACTTTTGATTTCCTATGCTTATATATCTTGTTAGACTGTGTTATCTTATGTTTTCGTTACTTTGTTGAGTTAGTTATGTTTGGGATGACTTGCCTTAGTGGGGGTTAGGTGAATGCCATCATACTCGAATTTCAAGTCATAATAATTTCATAGCATAGAAAATCAAGAAATAGACTCTCAAAATTCGTTCAGAACCCAATTCACACAAACCAAACATGTATCCCCATTGCAAAAGATGTCCGGACTCAACAGAATTGTCGAAATTCAAATTCGAGATGTCCTTGGCCTAGAACACGATAAAACTCAAGGAAACTAGTAAAAACTTAAAATATACTAAAAATTACAACGAGATAATTTCTAGCATTAGTTTCACCACCCGAAACCACTGGAAATATTGGGAGTTCAAATTTGAGCTTCTGAACTTCGAATGTTGAACAAAGTCAAACTATGATTCAAAATCAATTGAAAATGCAACTTTGGATCTAAAATCTTTGTTTTAACTCCAAATGCAGTGTTGTAAGTTCTTCTAGACAAGACTCGACAGTCTGAAATTGATGGAATAGAATGAATTGCATTTGACACTCGAAACTCAATATGACTGTAAAATTCGAATTTTCCAACTTTAAGCTTTTAAAAAATATCCGCTTTAGCAAAATTCCAACTTTTTATAAGTTTTTGAAAATTTGAATTTTAGACTCAATCAAAAACGAGCCGAGGCAACTTTCAGGATGGGCAAAATAGTAATTTTATCGAAAATACAAAAAATGACCTTCGAGGTTATTACATAAAACCATAGGACTTGATTTGATTGTTGAATCCATGATTAGTAGAGTTATTTTTTTACCCTGGTAAGGTATTGACGGATTGGTAACACATAGGCCTTTTCACAACCACTTACTCATAAGTGGACGGGTCGGACTGGAGAAGTTCCTAATAGAAAATGATAGTAATATAAGTGGATTGGATTGGATATGATTGGTCTGTGTCTAAATCATATCTTTACTTGACTTATGTCTTCTGATTGAGTTCACTATCTTTTTAAGTGGAGTCTCTTAAGTCAAGTTGATGTTGAGTTGAATATCTTAAGTTGAGTCTTTTGAGTTGAGTTGATGGTTGAATTGAATCACTTGAGTTGAGAATCTATGATTGTGTTTTTAATTTTCCCTTCTATTTTGCATACTCATACATTCATGTATTGACATCCATTTGGGCCTGCATCTTTTGATGATGCGGAGACAAGTATTAGAGATTATCGACATACGCTTCATTGAGGATCTTATTGCCTATCAGCTAATTGGTAAGTCTTCCCCTACTTTTAGAGGATACCACTTATGTCTTTCTTGTTTCGAGTTTAGTATTTTTATTTTGATTTGAAATAGCCATGAACCTTTTATTGGCGCCATCTAGATGCTTAGAGATAGATACTTCATAGACAATTATAGATTAGAGTGGATTATTTTATTTTTGTTAGACTTGTACTTTTCAAACTATTTTAATAATATTGAATTGATTTGGATTGTTGATGTTTTTCGCTATTAGATTGTCATTGAATAGATATGATGAGGCTAAGTAGTTCTCTTGGAGAATAGAAATAGTCTCTGAATGTCAGTCATGCCAAGGGTATGCTCTCGGGGTGACACTATTATATTATTTCGTTATAATATAAAAATCTGATCGTATTATTTGCTTTCACTGTATGATTTCAAGCAGATCGTTGACAAAATGATTGGGTATTTTTAACGCAATAATGAAAAAATAAATTAGAGAAAATAATTTTTGAATTGAATAACAATGGTTAAGAAATATGAATAATAATAATTGAATTGGAGAAGCTTATCATTGTTGAAGAGTGATTTTTTATAAACAACCTGAATTTTTTTTGGCTGGAAAGAGGCTAGAAGGTAAGAAATCAAGAGCTTTTAAGGGAAGAAACTAAATCTTTTTCTAAATCAGGTATTTAAAATTTTAGAAAAACTATTTTTTTTTCTAAATTATGTACTTAAAATTTTAGAAATAAAAAAACTACTTTGTTTTTTTAAGACTTTGTGACTAAGATGTTAAAAATATTTTGTACTATTTAAGATATAGGTTTAGGAGTTCATAAGTTTTAACTTCAAATGATGACATAATAATTCATAAATGGGGCTTCTTTCACAAATAAACCAAGAACTGAGACTAGTTTGTGAATTGAGTTTTGAAAATGTCCTTTCATCAAAATTTGTAAAATCTTTAAGAAATCCTAGGATATCATTTTCATTATATATATAGTTGAGTTCTACTAGTTTTACCAAGACATTCTCCTTGCCTTCCAGTTGCGGCTGAGATGAAAGGAACTGACATAAGTGAAGAGGAGGATGTATATTACAATGATAAAATTTATATTCACATTGAATCTTTTCACAGACTTTTTTCAAAGCAAAATCAATGAAACTGTAAGTTGTAAGTGATTTAATTTTATTCACTGTCTCTTCTTTTTATCTGACGAAGTTTATTAGTTCATGTTTTGATTTTATCTTTGTATACCTTAAATTTTATTTAGATTGCAGAACCATCTTTGAATAAACTATCTCTTGCAGATTATTTGATATAGTGCCTTAATAAAATTTACCCATAAAAGATTGATATATACCCTCATATATAGATATACTTATATTATTTTATTTAGTTTTTGTTAAGATAAATTGATTTATGTCAAAATGAAGTTAAATCCTTTAAATATAATTCTTTCCTAAGATCCAAGAAAGTTTTTTAACCTAAAGTAGTGCTAAATTTATTAGAGTAACAAGGATAAGGTCTAGTCTTCCCATTATAAAAAGAGGTCTCTATTCATCTTTAATAACTGAATATGTTGTTGTTGTTGTTGTTGTTGTTGTTATTCATCTGTAGTAAAATATTTATTTTAAAATCATCTATATCTTAAAATAATAGTAGGTAGTACCACATTATGTATAATCGGTAGATTAAGTATATTTTTTATGTAAAACTATATATTTTAAACTTATAATTCATATGAAAACAAGTCTTAAGTGTATAAAGCTGATAGATATATTTAATATTCTTCAAATAAAATCTTAACTAGAAAACCTACTTGCACTTACCCATCTCTTGCGAAAATATTTTGTAGAATTATCTGTTAAATACTTTTTTTCAATTTCACTTTCAAAAAATTACCTTTTCACCTCTAAAGTAGTGCAACAATATTTTTAATCTTATATAACTATATATAAATAAGGTATCAAATATCTGAATAACCCAAATGATAAGTTTATGTATTCATAAGGATGCTGCTAAATTTTATGATAAAGCAAAGACTTTTGAAGAAAATTAAAAAAAAAAAACTTCTTCTAAGAATAAACTATTATTAAACTTAATATTGTTAGACTATCAATTATCAATTAGGAAGCTCTGATTTATTTTATGAAAATAACTTTTTAGCAACCTCCTAATAAACAAATTCAACATAAGTCTATCCTTTCGGTTGACCCAATTTTCGCTCTATATAAGGTGACATAGGATTAAAATGGTTGTTGCATTTTTTTAGTTGTGCAGGAGTAATATACGTAATTGTAATAAATATTTTATAAGATATATATAAAAAAAGATTTTTGAATTATTAACTATTGTCTTCATCAAAGTCACTTTGAATGATATGCTTCTTGCAGATGATTCAGTATAGTTCTTGATAAAATTTACACATGAATTTTTTTTTGATATACACCCTTTGATATAGATATACTTATATTAATGTTTGATTCAGATTTTACCAAGTAAATTGATTTTTGTTAAAATGAAGTTAAATCATTTAAATTTAATTCTCTCCTTAGATTCAAGAAAGTTTTTTTCTTTTTAAAATTTGAACTAAGTGCTAAATCTATTATTGAGTAACAAAAAAAAGATCTGATCTTCTAAATCTATCAAAAGATCTTTAGTAAAATTATTTTTAAATGATTTGTATCTTAAAAGTTAATAGGAGATAGTATCATATTATGTATAAGTAATTAATAGACTGAATGCATTTTTCAATGTATAACTATATATTTTAAACTTATGATTAATGTAGAGACAAGTCCTACGCTTACAAACACGAGAGACCAATTCAATATTCCTTAAACAGCATGCATCATAGGAACCCTTTTATGATCTCTTGCGAATATATTTTCCAAAATTATCATTTAAATATCTTTTTCAATCAATTTTCGAAAGATTATCTCTTCACCTTTAAAATAATGACAATATTTTCAATCATGTGTATCCATAAAAAGTGTAACACAAATCTGGACAACCCAAATGATATGGCCATGTAAAATTTATTCATAAGGTTACAAAATTTTATGATAAAGTAAAGACTTTTGGAAAAAAGAAAATAGAAATCTTCTAATACGAATAAACTATCAACAAAGTTAAAATTATATTTATATACATTCAATTGCCAATTATGAAACTTTGATTCATAGAAAGTATTTTTCTTTTCTGGTAGCCTCCTCATAAACAAATTTGATGTAAGTATATCCTTTCAGTTGACCAGACTTGAGTTGCTCTATTTAAGGTGACACATGATTGAAAGTGTTACTGCACCTCTTTTATGGTGTAGGGGTAATCTTTATAAAGTTGAGGAACAAGTACAAGAAGCTTTCTGAGATATTATTGAAGGAACATTAAACTAAAATCTTCAGCTTATAAGTTCAGGACTTATTTCATTTACATTTATAAGTCTATGTTGAAAAATGTATTTAATCAATTAATTAATGTGGTATGATAATGCTTCTACTATTAGTTAAGGTACCAATGATTAAAAATAATCTTCTATGAAAGATATAAATACCTTAAATTGATAAAATTATTTAAACATTGATTTCTTTGCAGATTAAAAACAAGTATCTTATCGCCATTACTAATAAAGACAAATTAATTAAAACTTGATAACAGCATATGTTGTGTTTTCTTGTTTTACTGCATTATTTCATGTTTTGATTTTATCTTTTTATGCCTTAATTTATATTAGATTACATTTTTTTTATTACAGAAGCATATTTGAATAAACTACCTCCTCCAAGTAGATATAATTCCCTAATAAATGTTACACATAAAATTTTTTTTATATAAACCCTCCAATCTGGATATACTTATATTGTTTGATTTAGTTTATGCTATAAATTTATTTGTGTTAAAATAGAGTTAAATCCTTTAAATTAAATTCTTGTTTTGATTCAAAAAAGTTTTTAACCTAAAGTAGTGCTAAATTTATTAGAATAACAAGGATAAGATCTAGTCTTCCCATTATACAAAGAGGTCTCTATTCATCTTTAGCAAAAAATTTATTTTAAATTATCTATATCTCACATTATGTATAATAAGTAGATTAATTACATCTTTTAATGTAAAGCCATATATTTTATATCCATAAATTCATATGAGAATAAGTCCTAAAATTATAAAGCTGAAAGATAAATTCAAATAGAATCCTAGCTAGGAATCCTATTTTTACTTATCTCTTGCGAAAATATTTTATAGAATTATAAATTAGATATTTTCTTTAGTTCCACTTTCACAAAGATTATCTCTTCACCTCTAAAATAATGCAACAATGTTTCAATATTGTGTAACTATAAATAGGGTAATACAAATCTGGATAACCTAAATGATATGTTTATCTATTCATAAGGAGGCTGATAAATTTTATGATAAAGCAAAGACTTTTGAAAGAAAAAACTTTCGGCTATGAATAAACTATCAACAGTTATTAGACTGTAAATTATTAATTCGGAAGCTCTGATTCATTTTGTGATAATATTTTTAATAGCCTCCTAATGAACAAATTCAACATAAATATATTCTTTTGGTTGGTCAATATTTTGTTCTATCTAGGTGATACATGATTAAAAATATTTTTGGCATTTTAATAGTGGTGCAAGAGTACTATACATGAAGCTGAAATAAAAATATTGAATAATTATTATACTGAATGTTTTCATAAGATACATGTAAAAGTAGATTTTTGAAATGATAATGGAGGGACATTATTAACTATTGTCTTTAGTTTGTCAGAGTTATCTTTGAATGGTCTACCTCTTGCAGATGATTCAATATAGTTCTTTAATAAAATTTATGCATGAAATCTCTTTTGATATACACTCTCTAGCCTACACTGTGTCATAACTAATAGTTCTAGAAAAAAAATTTAGAAAATTATATTATTGCATGTGTGTATGTGTGTGTCTTGGCAATTTTATTAAATAACCCTAGTTGTTCAAGCTGATCCCATGGACAAAGTGGAAGTAATTCACGAGAAAATCATATTGATAACTAAAAGTTTAACATCTGTCCAAAAGTTAATCTATAGGGGTAAACAACTTCAGTTAGACCAAACGATATTGGATTGTGGAATTGAAAAGGAATCCAACTTTCACCTCGTTGGACAATTAAGGAGCATAGAGTATCCTCACGCTTGGAAGCTCATGAATAACTTGTCTTCATCAATTAGGAGATTTTGTGAAAGAAACTATTGTTTGATTCAATGGAACAAGGATCATATAGAACACATATTTATGGAGTTCCTCGAAATGATTTGGCTGGACTTTGATCAAGCCTCTAAATATCTCGATATACTTATTTCATCATCAGTTCCAATAGATCTGGTAATGTTTTATGTGTCTTTGCCTCTGGATAATAAAACTATTGCTGATAGATGTATTCGTCAATTTATCAATTCATTTGCTATCTATCTCAATATGTCTATATATACTAAATATGCTATATTGTTGACAATTTGTAAGATTTTTAGAAAGGTAGGGATTGAAGATGATTTGTATATCTTTTGTCAGAGTAATTTCAGGATTATCGTAGAGAGTATAAGGATCAAGAGGTGCAAGATTGAGATGATGAAGTTCATGTCATCGCCAGATGTTTATCCATTATTGGTGAGATAGCTGTTTAATTATATGATAGCTTAAATTCAGCTATAGAATCAATTAATTTATCATTGTTATCTAGTTTTGTGCACGATTTTGCCGTGTTTATGCTTCCAGTGCGGAGTATCATATCGTTGATACGTTAGTCTATATCTAGTAAATATCAATAGTCTATTTATAATACGATATGAATACTAACTCAATAACAATGATATACACTAGAAGCATAAACCCAACAAAATCATGCATAAGGCTGGATAACAATGACAAATCAATTGATTCTATAGCTGAATTTAAGCAATCGTATAATTGAGCAGCTATCTCACCAATAAATGGATAAATATCTTACAGTTATATGAACTTCATCATCTCAGTCTTGCACCTTGTGATCCTTATATTCTCTATGATAATCCCAAAATTACTTCGACAAAAAATATACAAATCATCTTCATTCCCTACCTTTCTCAAATTGTTGCAAAATTCCAACAATATAACATATTTACTATATATAGGCATATTGAGATAGATCGCAAATGAATTGACGAATACATCTATAAGCAATAGTTTTATTATCCAGAGGTGAAGACACATAAAGCATTACCAGATCTGTTGGAAGTGATGAGGATATAAATATTTTGAGATATTTAGAGGCTTGATCAAAGTCATGCCAAAGATCCTTGTTCCACTTAATCAAACAATAGTTTCTTTCGCAAAATCTCCTAATTAATGAATATAAGTCATTCATGAGCTTCCAAGCATAAGGATACTCTATGCTCCTCAATCATCCTCAATCATCCAACGAGTTACAGGTTGGATTCCTTTTCAATTTCACAATCTAATATCGTTTGGTCTAACTGAGTTGTTTACCCCTATAGATTAACCTTCGGACAGATGTGGAAATTCCAATGGTCATATGATTTTCTCATGACTTACTTACACTTTGTCTATAGGATCGACTTGAACAACTAGGGTTTTATGGGTTTGTATAGTTGCATGAATTATTTAGTTTGCCTCATAAGATATGTAATAGTAGTTCCCATAAAGGAAAAATATTCCTGCCATAATTTTTACATGAATAAATATCTTGAGTTATAAACCTAGTACTCTGATAGTAAGCTTGTCATGACCCAAAACTAGGGTCTAGGAGTGAAATGGCGAATGGAACTCGAGAGTCCCCAAATAAGCCTCAAAGTATCCATATTCACATTATTGGTTCGAAATCACCTAATGAGATACTACACATATAGATCTAAAGGACAGGAAAGTAGGACTCATGCTATGGGGATGTTATAGGGATAAGAATTAACATGATCCACATAGCACATGTCACACAAGAACTAAGGGGTGGGTAAGCATGACTCATGCTATGGGGATAAAACATGACTTAGGGCTTTCAACATTTCCTCATATCATCATAAGAAAATCATTGAAGTATCAATATTCAATAGGTAGCCATAATTATAATGTCCAAATTGCAAGAGGTAGCACAAATCTGTACAAGAGTGTACATATTGTCCAACAATGCCTCTAAGTCATAGAATAGGATGGGGGCCAAGACATGTCCTGGACTCACCCTCAAAGTAATTAAAAGATAAACAGAAGCAACCTAATAGGTAGATGGATGATGGCTTGTCCTTGGATGATAGCGCTTACCACATAAACTTTCACAATTTGAACTAGCCGTCAAAATGTGGATGAATATAGTCTTTGGTCCCTATATGGTTAGATTATGTCGGCAAAATGTGTTAGTATGTTTGAATGTACTAAGTATGCGGGCATGCAATGCATATGAACTCATTAAATCTGCATTTATTGTAGATGACAAGGGCACAAATACACAACCACCCACCCAACTACCCCCTTCCACGTGCGCGACGGGCGCGCGCGCGCACGCACACACACACATATATGTAGAAAGAAGTATCTAAACAGAGAAGAGTAATATATCAATATGCCATGAAATAAATGATGCGTGCAATGACATAATATTTCAACATATTAGGGATGTGACCTCAATCGACATATAAGATCAAGTGAGCTATTACTTGGAATTTTGATATCCTTCCCATATCGGATAAGAGGTTACTTGCCAAAGGTAGAATATACTTCTCCTTAAGAGTCTCTCATTTTGAAGAAATAACCTTCGTTGCGTGTCTCCCATTTTAGATAGGATTTTCATTCACATCATATCAAAGTTGTCACCATACTTTACGGGCCTCCCATTTAAGTATGGTTTACCATAAACAAATACCTATGGTGGCACATAGTTGTGGGACCTGGGTACTGGCCCTTCGAGATAGCCCCCCTCCCATAAGTCTGCTCAGTGCTAAGTTATCATCTCATAAGAATAAATATACTTATACATGCTTTCAAAAGAGGCATAAGTCATTGCAAATCATTTCAATGCTTAGTTAGGCTTAAAAGTCTAACGTTCTTCATAATCATTCATACTTGGGCTAAAGAACCAAATCATACTTCAAATCAAACCTCCATGCATAAGAATATCTCATTCGCATATAAAGTGGTATAAACACTCGGAGTTGCTCAAAGAGCTATATCATAGACATTTATGTGATCACATTCTTATCATAACCATATTTTCATCAAAATCATATTCATGAATATAATTGGGTCATAATCCACTTCATAATCTTCATGAAAATCAATGCTCATATATGCATATGCCATGAATGATGAGAGAACAGTATGGGCAATAGAGATTTAACTTAGTTCAACAATATAATATAAAATTCAAGTAAATCTATAAGTATATCTAAATTTAAATCACAATTTAGATTACCAATCTATTGTCAAAATGTAGCACTTTCAATGCTTAAAACTTAGAATTTTGTGTGTTTGCAATGCAATGTTACTAGGTTTGATGTGTTTTTATGTTTGTTTTGCAGGATTTCAGGGTTGGCACAATATTTGGGCAAAATGTGCAGAAGTTGTTGAAGTTAAAGACCCACGAGATACTACGGGCTGTAGAGTATTCTACGAGCCGTAAAAAAAGTTCTATGTAGAATTTCGGTGAGGGGTATATTTCTGAAGTTGCTTCTACAAACATGCAGATGAGTCATAGAAGTTTTACGAGCCGTAGACTTGCTATTGTACCCCGAGGATCAAAAGATGGGGACTTTCTGAAATTCCATTAGAGGAAACCCCTTATGGGCCATAGAATCATTTACGGGTTGTAGAGGGATGTTGTAGAAGACATGTCCTGAATCAAAGCAATAGTTCACGAAAGCCCGACTACGAGCTGTAAACTGCTATATGACCTATAGAGCACCTCATAGAGCCTGTTGACTCAATTATCCTATTTCGTTTTGTATTTGTATTTTAAATACTATAAATAGGTTTTTAGGTTATTTTTCTTAGAGAGACAGCGTAGAACGAAGAGAAATATATTAGAGAGTTTGAGAGACACTTGTAAACTTTAATTTCATCCTCTAGTTATAATCTTGTGATTATCATTGAAAAGTTAAATTTTCTTGTGCTTAATTCTATTGTGTAAGTGCTCGATTATGTTATTCAAGTTCATAAGTCTTGCTATTACACTCATCATGAGTAGCTAAATCCACAACTAGGGTTGTGGGAACCATAAAGAACTAACAAGGTAAAATCGGATAATTCGTAATTCTTGAAAAATGTGCATCATGTATTAATTACTACAACAAAGTATGGAATTAGTAAAAACTTTTTAGCAACAATTATGTTTTTGTTGACTTATATTAATAAATCGCAACAATTTAATTTTATGTTGGTACTTCGTTTAATTTTCAACAATAATATTTGTGTTGTTGCCAAACATTTTAATGTTGTTGCTATAATTTATTATTAATAATAATTAATATATTAATTGATAAATATAAAATAATCGCAACAACATTTTCACAACAGCACTTTGTTGCTTAACTTTAATAAACGACAACAATTTAATTAATTTGTTGCTATTTTCAAAATATTTGGAAACAATAAGTTTCTTTTATTGTTGCTAGTTTTTCTATTTAACAATATGTCACAATCCAAACCTAGGGGCTAGACGTGACCGAGAGTGGGGAACCCGAAGGGACCCCAAACAAGCCTCATAGCATTTCATTACACCTCCTTGGTCACGGAAGCAATGTAAAACAACGTAAGGAATATAAACAAAGGGAATTGTTACTAAGGGAGAGAGAGCTTTATACTTAAATAGCTTGAATGTCATAAGTGAGTCAAAGTTCAAGCGTAATACATAACATGTCCAACAATAGCTCTACTACATAGATAAGAGTGGGGGCCAAGACAAGCAACCGGGCTCATCCTCATAGTTAATACATACATAAAAAAAGATAATCTTAGAACATAGTATAAGATAATAGTCATTGTCCCAGGAATGGAGGACTCACCAAAGGCTAACTTGAACAATCCGTCTAGCCACAAGAAGAATCAATAGGAGTTTCCAGTTCCTATATGGTAACATCATGTAGGCATAGAGTATGCGTTAGTACGTTTGGAATGTACTAAGTATGTGGGATGCAATGCAATAAGAGATAAGCTTCATAATCAACATGCATAACAATAGACAATAGGCATGATATAACAATATGACATGTATGATC
>JAOTQR010000002.1:19132018-19176367 GCA_025774065.1 Solanum ossicruentum | reverse complement strand
CATATTATTAAGTTTCTGGAAACTGATTTGTTGCATAAGACTCTCTTGACCCTACTCTAGCCATTTTAGTCCCGTTCACAGGTTCCCGGGCCAGTTTTTGTCGTGCCCATGTATAGTTATGAGTTTATGGGTAATAATTTTTTAAAAAAAGAAAAAGGATAAGAACAATAATCAGTTGTATTTGCGTGAATGAACGCATTCAGAATTTAAATTTTATAAAGTTAATTTATAAAAAGAAATTAATATTAAATATATAATATTTAGACAAAAGAGAGTTACTCAGATTACAAGCATCGCTGATTTTCTACCTAAAGGTTATGAGTTGAGTCATTAAGGAAACAAACAAGTGAGCGCCTCTAAGAATAAAAGTTATTTTAAAAAATAATGTTTATAAAATTATGAGTTTAGATTTAATTTTTTTCTCAATTTTAATTATATATATATACCATAATAAAAATATTGGATTCGGATAAAATCAATATCTCCATCTTGCATATGTTGCTATCCTTATCCCTCGCTTTTCCATTTTACAATAATTAGGGAAAAAATACAAACGTCCGTTAAGTATGTTAGGTGAGTGATTTTTCACATGTGAAATTTCAGATAGACTCTTCCCATCAATAATTTTTTCAATCTGAGCTCATTACATCGAATTTTCGTAATGTAATTTGCACATGAACGTATTTACTCAGTGTGTACCTCAAGATTAGTAGTTGATGACTTGTTGGGAAGTTAAAGAAAAGGAAAAAAAATTATAACTTTTTTCGGTAAGTGGTGCGAGTCTGAATTACTAAAGAGATCATACTTTGTTTATCTAATTACATGTCTTCAACATGCCTTCTTTCGTGAGAGTTTGATCCTTTACATGCAAATTCTTTTCTGATTATACATAGCAATGAGACTCGAATTCAGAATCTCTATCCATTTAACATGTTTTTTAAATCAAATACTTACTAATTAAAGTAATCTTAAGTCCATATAGAAGATAATTCAACAAGCATATTTGAATCAACTCTTAATTGTTGATAGAAACTACGTTGTTTTCAAAAGTGTCGGTCCTGGTTTCCTAGCAACTCTTTAGATTAAATGTTATTATATGAATTTTAAATTATTTTTATTTAAATTTTAAATAAATTATATATACAAAATAAGTAATTTTATTACTATATTTAAATCATTTTATTATTTACATAAAATCATTTAAAAAAAAAGTTATCGGAGTTAGGACAGTTGAGATCGTTAGGTGGAAACTTACTTGTCAAGGCGTGCATTATTTCTGCTCTTTTATTTATTACTTCATCCGTTTCATTTGACGTTCTTTGACTTAGCACTAAGAAAAAAAATTTTAAAATTTTTATCTAAAATAATTTTTAGATATTTATATTCCTGAGAATTATTTCATTAAGATAAAAAGAAAATTTTAAAGATAAATTGTTTTCCATTCTTTTTGAGACAGATCGTAAAATAAGGCGAATTTTTTTTTCTTTTTATTTTAATGGTTCAAATTAATTTTGTTATTTTTAATTAAAGAAGTTGGTGTCATATCACAAGTATTTTTAAGTACATAACAACACTATAACATGTACTATGTACTAATTAATTAATGTATAAGCTGCTTTTATTTAATTACTAATTTCTTCTTTTGGCCATTAGTCAAGATATGAAAAAGATATCTCAGCGTCATGACGAGACAATCTAGTGACGGAGGCAGAATCTTTACTAAAATATTTAATATATTAAAAAAATAAAAAAAATCCAACATATGTTATATACATATTACAAAATAATTTTTATTCAATATAAATAATATAGTTTTCTATTTATACGACCTCTCAGTTCTATCTGGCTCCGTCCCTACCCCGATCGTCAAGAATCACTTGTAACGTGATGCTAGGTATGAAGAGTGACATTTTATATGGACATTAAATTATGCTTAATTATAATGTTTGATAATATTGGAATTTATTAATGTTGATTGGATTTTACCAAGAGGGACATATAACTTATTATATGTTTTAATTATTTTATTTAATTAGGATGGATACTACTTTATATTGCACCAGCGTCACCCAAACGATATATAACTTTAAAATGAATAAGAAATTTTAACACTTAGTAGTTACAAAACAGTCAAGTTGGGTCACATCCTATTTCGAATAGGACGTATTTTGCAAAAATAAAAAAATAAAAAATTCTAAAATAGCTAGTTTCTAGGTTGTCTGCGCCTCTATTTGATCTTGCACAGCACAGGAGAAACTATAAAAACTTTTGTGTCTTCAAAACGACCACTTCTAGCTCCTTCCTTTTCCATTAGATCAGCTACCTTATTCTGCTCCCTGTAAATGTGATGCAGCTTCCATACTTCCAGCCTGCTCAGCAATAACCTGCATTCAAAGATAATGTTAAAATTACTATTTCATATTAATTCTTTTGATTGAAGAAAAAACAAATTTATAAATTTACTTGTCGTTACAAAATATGGCCTTTTTCGTTGTAAATTATTACACAATACTCATATATGAGTGAAGGTGGAGAGCATAGTAAGACAATTGTAATATTATATATTAGTACAAGTACTATGTTCAGATAAAAATATTAATTAGAGTATAATTCTACTGATAGAGTCTAAGGAGAATTTATAACAACAACATATCCAGTGATATCTCACAAGTGGAGTCTGGGGAGGGTAGATTGTACGCAGACCTTACCGCTACCTCATAGAAGTAGAGAGGCTGTTTCCTAAAACCCTCAACTCAAAACTCATAAGCAGAAAGACTAGATATGACAAATGACAGGCCAGATAATGAAACAACAAGTGCAACTAACAATAAATAGCACATGATAGGAAATAACTATATAAACTAACACATATACGCTAGATAATGAAAAGAAAAAGGAATAATAATATTAAAAAAATACAAATGCTAATAAAAAAGGAGAATTTACATCAATTTTTATTTTTCGAAAAATAAATAAATTATTCATAATAGATCCTTACCCAATCAAACAATGAAACCAGCTCAGCATATATTTCTTTTTTCATTCACGAGGATATATTGAACATGACATGTCGGTACGCTCATATATAGGCATTATATAAATAATATGTGCATCATATTGTATAAGAACTCCATTTTAATTATAGCATGTGAATAAAGATGTTAAAAAGACAAACAATATAATAAATCAAATGAAATAAAAACAAGACATATTTCTTGTCATTTTGTTTGATTGCAATATATAAATTCAACAAATTAAGAGGAAGCCTATAATCACTCACTCAACTTTCATGATTTGTCCTACTCTTAGATATTTGTATGATCAATGTCTTTCTTTTTTTTTTTCCAAATAAATTATGTTGTCTATATATTTGTCTCATTTGTTAGTCCTATATTGTAAACCTCCTGGCTATATATTTCCCTCGAGAGAAATGAAATGTCCTTAATGTCCACAAAAATTTGCATTTAAAATAAAAATAAAAATTGAGTGTGTCGTTGGAACTTCCTGAGAGGTTGGAAGATATTTCACGAAGAGTCGAACAGAAAAAGTTTAGTCTCACATTGATGGTTAATGATAAAAATTTGATTTAATTTGTACATATATATACACACACAGCTCAGTAATTTTCCTAAATAATATTTCTAAAACCCATAATCATTTTTAACAAATTTAAATCCGTAACTTGCACGAAGTAACAACAATAACAGTAATATATTTAGTTCCATAAATGAATTTGAGTAGAGAAATGAGTATGCGAACCTCTACTCTAAACAATACTCTCGCGTCAAATAGTACATACATATCAAAAGTGAAGTACGTGAAACAAATACAATAATGAAGAAGTTATGCATAATAAAAACAAATAAAAAATATCACAACAAATAAATAATATTATAATCAAGACCAAATAGAGATTATATAATATTAAAATTGAAAAAACAATTAAAACAAAGTTAGTTAATTAATTTGCTGATGAGTCGTTTAATATGCCGAAAGGTCAGTTAATAAAAATTGATCATCATTTAATGATAGTACATACTCCCTCCGTCTCAAATTAATTAAATTTTTGAGACTATTTTCAATGTTCAAAATAGTTGAATTGTTAAAAGTTCAAGAAGAATGTTTGAAATTTTTTTCATGTTTGCCCTTTCATTTATTGAAGTTTTATATTCTCTAGGAGATAAATTACACTACATATTTATGATTTTACGGAGGGCAATAGTGGAAAGTATGGTGTAATTTTATCTTTGAATACTTTTCGTGTACATTATCTGACAAATACAATTAATATAAGACAGAGAGAGTATAATATATTATGATCATGGAATTAAAGTGTCCCATATGAACAGTTTGTTTATGTTATATTATATTAATTGTATGATCTCTTTTAACAGATCCTTTCTCCATATGCTTATAATTTTTTGTTAGAATAATTTGGAGGATGACAAAAATGGGTTAAATATATTTTGAAGCAAATTTAACTTTTTCTACTTTATCAAATCAAATATTTAACGAAGTCTATGATTAAATTTAACTAATATCATAATTTGAGTTTTTTAGAAAAAATTAAGAGCGACTTTTATAATTTTATTTTCCAATATTTTGTGTTTTTAAAAGAAAAGCAGACAGATTATATAATTAAAAAAGAAATAAAGATTAATTATATACTTTTTACTGGAATTATATTAAAACATTGAATCAAATAACTGAAATTTTTATATTATTAAATGAAATTTCTACGATAACATCTAACGTAATATATTGAAAATAAATGGACAAATCTTTTTGGTTATAGTAAATTTAACTTTTATAAATAATATAATAATATTACAATACACGAACTTAAAGGTTTAAGTCTCTTAAAAATGCACTATTAATTTCTATGGTATCAACCTAAGCATATGAAATTTGTTGTGATTTTCAAAGAAAAACTTTAAAAAATCCAAATTTAATAGTTTCATTCTAATCTCAAGTGGGATCACTCAAACTCCTAGTTCACTGCAACCTAGCCAAAAAAGTGGAAAGAATGAACCTATTTAAATTGCTCAACTCCAAATTTATTGTTATTTCTTAGTTATTGTATTCCGTTGTAATAATAAAAAAATTTGACTGTAATCGAATTGAAAAAATTAAAAAAATAAACTTTTTATCAAAAAGCTAAGATTGCGTGTCAATGTTCAATCACTTGTTAGAAGAAAGTAAGAGTGTGATTTAACTAATATATTTTATATTATTTTAGATATTTATTTATTTATATATCTTTCAATTTTAAAAATAATTAACATTAAAAATAACATTTTTAAAAATAAATAATTCTCTCTTAATTTCTTAAATTAAAAGAACACTTGAAAATAACTTCTTAGAAATGGAGTGTCAAAAATGTTTATTTTTGTAGTATTAAAAACTAAAATTTAAAATTGCTTATAAAATTGTACTAAAACAACGTGCCGCATGCATGTTATCAATTATTTTTCGCCAGTGTAGCAACACAACAGTGCAGGCAATTTTAAGAGAATATTTTACGCAAATCTCATATTTTTAGAGTTAATTATAATTAATATTGATTTTTAAAAAAATTATAAAAGATTCCTTTCTCTTAACACAAGAATAAAATCAATGATACATGTGTAAAAATATTACTATATTAATTGTTAGTTGCGCTAAACAAAAGAGAAGTAGAAATTATAATTTTTATTATTTTTGTATTATTTAAGAAATTTTTGTAATTCTTTAAAAGAGCATATACTATAAAAAAATTATATAAACATAAGTTATGTTTTTTTATAATTTTAATATTTTATTGAAAAAACTTACATAAATATACTAGATTAAGAAAATATTTACCATTCATAGCAATAATAAAATTATTTTCACTAAATAGTTATAATACATTTATATTACATGCATAATGCACTTTTAATACAAGTACAAATTTATCATAATATTACTATAAATAATAATAAATAAAAAATATCACTAAAATCAATAATAATTTATTAAAAAAAAACTACTTAAGTTTTTCTTATTTTTAAAAGCCGTATGGACTAATTCAAATGGGTTGGCTAGCTTATAGCTCTTAATATGAGATAGTCATGTGATTGCCCTTAAAAAAATTAGAAATATATATATAATTTGTAAAAAAAAAAGTCATATTTTATTAACAAACAAAATAGTAATCCAAAATTAGCAAAATTATATAATATAATTTATCAAAAATTATAAAAAGTATACATTACTATATAATATATATTACTTATACATGAGTAAAACAATAAATATAGATTATAATACACAAATACACACAGACTATATATGTCTGTATAACAAAGCCTTTTTTGTGTAATTTTTTAAATTTAATGTCCGGGTGCGTAATTTTTAAACTACGCAATGTATGTTACTTTTAATACAAGAAGCCTAACCATGCACAAGAATCATGCAAGTACAATTAATACTAATATTATTAATACAGACAATAGTATTTATTTCCTACAGTGAGAAAGAATCCCAGCATAGTCAATGTAGTTAGATGACACTCATACCTCTTCTATAAAAGAGAGCTCATAGGAATAACTGAAAAGAACATACCTCTTTACAATCAACTGTTATATAACACAATATCAAAACCATGAGAGAAACGAAAAAACTACATGAGCACGTTTCAATCCGTGTCTCGCGATTTATTCATTAAAAAGAACTTCACAAACTCACAGAAATAAAGTACATCTCGCATGTTAAAGAACGTCTACGGAGTAATTTACTACGTAGTAGAAACGATCCCGTGGCACCTTGTTGATACCAAACTCAAAATTCAAAAAGGGGGTTTTCTGTGCTAACCTCAGGCAGTTAAATGAAACTGATTCACAACACTGGCTTTTCATTTCATAGGCTCCCTCCACTTCCTACGAGCCTCTGCAGACATGTTAGAACATGTAACATGTTCTTGATGCATTTCTGCGGGTTCACCTGCTACATGCCCAACAGCAGAATAAGTAACTTTATGTTGAGTAATCGCATGATTTTGTCTAGCAATAACTGGTAGTACGAAAGGACTTGAAGTAGAAGTCATATGGAACGTCCCTCCAGAGCACAATCCTGTTAGATGTCCACCTTCATCTGGTCGAAAATACCTGTCAGCGTTGTGTAAGAAGTCTCTAGGCATAGCATCGATTGAATCAAGAGTTTCTGCTTTAACTTTCAGAGGAGTTGATTCTAGAATGTTTTCCATGTTGACTCTGGTTTTCGGAGTTGAAGTGCTACATTCAGTCTTACAGTGGTCATTAGGATATGAAGGCCATCGATGGAATGGATAACTTTGGGCATGGAATTGCATCTGCCAAGGAAAGGAAACTGTACAGAGAGGAGTCCCTGGAGTGTTCATCATCACGGAACTTTCTAGTTTGTCATATGGTTTAAATTCCACAAGAGACGCATTAGGCATCTGTTGTATAATGCCAGGACTACTTTGCAGACCACTTTGTAATATGAGACCATCAAAACGTGGAAAGACGGTAGACAGAATGAGAGGCATTTTCGGTGACTGGTCATGCAGGAAAGTTATGGATGTTGGAGGAGTTTCCACAAGAGTACACTTGGAATTACCATATGTTACCTCCTCTTCCGCCTTTACAATTTTAGCTATCTGGAATTAATCAATCATTTTCACATATATAATTTGTTCATGTAAACATGTAACCCAAAGTCAATAATGAGCTCCTATTAAACTATGTTACCTGCATTCTCAAGTTATTATTTTTGTCCTTCAAAGAATTGTATTCCGCAGCAGCAAGCTCTTTATTCTATTTGTCAAAAATGTCACTCAGCAGAAAATCAAGAGTATGACAGAGATTGCACATGGAAGAAATATATACGCAAAGATGTCGCACATACCTTTTTCAGATTTTCATTCTCCAGTGCTAGATCGACTGCCTTTCTTCTCAACTCTTCTCGCATTGCCTTTTAAGGGAAAACTATTAGACTTTTACAGTCCGCAGGAAGACACACTAACCATGTAGGCATATTTTATTGGGATGTATGTGGTCATAAGTTGCCTGGTCAGTTAAGACTCCAAATTAATTGCACTGTTCCAAACAATTACCATGTTAAAATGAAAACATGTTATGTTATATATTCTAAGGAGACTTCTGAAAGCACCAGCACGAACTCCATTAGTTCACCAACTGTGTCAATTGGTTTGTAATAAAGTCATCCAGCAAGTGTAGGCATAACCGTGTTTTAAATCAGTCAACGCATGATATCAATGAGCAGAACCTTGATAATTTTGTCTGATCCAATGAACTGAATACTTGAATTTTAAATTTGACTTCAAACCGAATTGTGAAGGTTGAGAATATAATTAAGTAAACAACTGTCTCCCTCTGACAACTTGAACTTTTAGAGGAGATGATGACGTGCTTCACCATGATACCAGAGCAGACAGAGATACTAGATGACCACCCTTCGATATGAAAAATGATTTGTCACGTGCTTTTGATCCTATGTGAGGGGATGTGTTGAAAATATAATTAAATAAAAGTTTGTTCTCTAACTAGTCGAGAATAGGCATTAATTGCACTGTTGTTCCTGAAGACAATAACATGGATGAGTATACGAGGCACCACCATACCTGTCTACGACGAACTGTCCTCTTGGCAGCTTCTCTGTTAGCTAATACACGGCGCAGCCTTCTTTCTTCATTCTCTTCCTGAGAAAACATGCTTTTAATAAAAAAGCCAAAACATCTAGAAATAATAATAAGAGACAGTAAATTTTCAGCACCTCAGTCAATTCGTTCCTTGATTTTCTGATGGTAACTGGCGGGTAATTCAAATCAAATACAAGACTTCTTTTGAATTCAGATTCATATCCAGTCTGAATGGCTACTTCTTGCTCATCTTCAGAGTTCAGGGCTATTCCTTGTTCCTTTACAAACAAGAGCATCATAGAATTCTATTAAAAGACCGAACAACAAAAATGCGAAAGAATTCATATCTGCTTAGACAGGCATGGCTTCAGGGGCACCTGTTACTATCTGCAGTACTGCCCAATAACCAATTTTGTCCTGAGATAAGCAATAACCAGTTGCCCCAAAAATGCACACACGAAGATATGCAAATGAAAGTTAAAACCTCCAAACCGAAAATTAAACTCTCATCAACAGCTAAATTAAGCCCATATCAAACAGCAAAAGAGAAGAAACTAACCTTTGGTTCTTAGACATCTGAGAGAACTCGCAATAGATTAATTCAGCTCGGACTGCCACATCTTAAACTAACATACAAAACTGTGAATTCACAGCGTCTGCTCTTAAAAAAACTAAAATGCCAAAGAAGCTACCATAAAGATACATTATCCAAGAAAGTAGTCTCTTATTCCTTTTTCCCACTATCTTGATAATCCTCAACTACATTAACTCAACTCGTCCCGTAAGGGAATCAAATTGGTGTGTTTGGTACGAAGGAAAATATTTTCTGTTTAGATCAAACTTTTTTTAGGAACAGGTTATGGAAGTAGAATAAATAAATTTCATAAGTAGCATTTTATATTAATTATTTCATCTCCATCCTCATATCCACTCCACCCCATACCCTTCTTTGGGACTATACGAAAGAATTATATATACATGTTTAATCAATAATATAAATCATATATATATAAGATCATAGTAATTTCATTATTAATCTCATTTCGATAACGATAACTTCTTTTAATAAAATAGGCAACATTTGTATTTCATCATGTAGGATAAAGATTGGCTAATCAAAAAAGTTATTATTAGGAAAAGAATGACTTCATCAAAAAGAAACGAAACAATATCTTTATTTGAAAAAGAGGCACTTTTGATCATTGAATGGTAGTAAGAAGAAGAACATCTTTGATCAAACTATTGATTTGATAGAAATATTTAAACCAAACTATTAATTGAAGTATTTTTTCTCAGTTTTACATTATGCAGGGTATTATAGGCCCCTTTTCCGTAGATTACATAGAAGTGTTTTTGGTACAATATTTTCTGCTTAGCTACCAACAATGGCAGACCTACCCCTTGGTTAGAGTTCCATCCGATCCGAACCTCCTTCGATTAAAAAAAGTTATACCATTTATATTGATTAAAATAATTTTTTTTCGTATGATATCATACCCCTCGATTAGTTCATGAATTACTTCTGTAAAAATCCTAACTCCATCGCTAGCTACCAAATATCATAAAATAATTACTTTGTTTAGAAAAATATTTTCATTAGTACCAAATACACCATAAAATTATGTAGAGCAGTATGTCCAGAGCTCGTACCTGAACAGCTGAACACGGACGTCGAAGTAAACTTAAGTTAGGCATACTGTTAGTATCAGTAAGAAGATTTGTGTCAGTTTTATCAATCAAAATTGAATACAATTAGAAATACACATACAAGAACATGAGCAGCGGCGGCGGCGGATAGTTCAATTTCACCGGCGGTCCCATCTCGAGCCACGGGATGCGACAAATTAGCTAACGCCTCCGCCGCTTCCCGCTCACAGACCGCTAGTTCGCCGCAAAATTTATCGTCCGGCGCGCGTAGCGGCTTCGTTTGGGATGTAACGTCGTAGTTCATGGAAGAAGAGAGTGTTGACTGTTAGAGAAGAGGAGAGAGAGCATAAAAAGAGAAGAAAAGTAAAGGAGGAGGGATGAGGAAGAGACACGTGTCCACCAGATCACTGGGTCTGTAAGTGACACGTGCTTCATGCAGACCATTGATGGATGGCTTTGTTGAATATTTTGACCATAAAATATGGTGTGGGGCTGACTTGGAGATATCAAATACTTAATATTAAGTGACTGTTGTCCAGATACATTGTCATTCAGCCTGACGAATGTATATCAAGGAAAATCATCAATCTTATACTCTGTCCCAAAATTTCATTTTAGTATTGTGTAAAAGGATAATTGAAAATAATTTGATGTAAAAAATAAATACAAAAAGACAAGTGAAGTAACTAAGGTTTTTCGAGAAGTTATTTGAGAATTATCTGTCTAAACTACTTATAAGTTATCTGTTTGATTGTAAGATTAAGAAGTTGTAAATTACCATCTTGATTGTAAGATGGAGAAATTGTTGCAAGACTTTTCAAAACTTAGATTACAAGTTGTCGACTTTAGCTAGTTACAAACCTCATGAAGTAGCTTGCAAGATATTCGCTTGAGCTACTTGTGAGTTGTGTATCTGCAATTAAGCACAACTTGTAAGTAACTCGAGCAAATAATATAAATAATGAAGTCGTGAGAGTTAATAGTACAATATATATTTATAAGAGGATAATTTATTTTCTTTCCTCCCTTTTGGTAGCTGAGAAATTTGACAGATTCGAAACACATGGAAATATATGACCTTATTACCCACTTCTCAACATAGATATGGGAGCATTCGAATTATAATGCGCTTAACTTTATATTAAATGTAACATATTTAATGAAATTCCACTATGTGGGTCTTTGCAAATTGCACATGTTACATTCTTACGAGGTCCTATTACATTTCTTGCTAATAAAAAGTGACTACTACTTTGCACTCACTAGAGCAGGTTGGAAAACAGTAACATGGCAGGGCCAAAATGAAGTAAAAGAAAAAGTAACTACCATGCACACACTACAGCTTATTTGGAGGAAAAATGGAAAATGGCCAAGGCTTTTTCACAAACTAGGGTTCAGAAGTGCGTTACTCACTACTGCACAAAACTGGTGATGCACTAGTTGGTGATACAAGAGCACCAATCGGCCTAGGAGTTGATGATGCAGAACGAGGTCTTGGTGAGAGGTTCGTCATTTCCAAGGCTTGCTGCCTTAGTTCAACCGGGTAGTCAGCAATACATCCAATTCTTGGACCTGCACCTGTTGACCATGAGAGGGAGAGTTGATGACCCAGTTGATATGACTTTGATGACTTCTTTGAGTTAATCCTTTGCAGTATTGCAGTTTTTGGCACATCCGCTCTTGGGCTCTCAAGACCGCCCGAGAGTGTTCTCTTATAGCTACTTGCCTTTTCAGCTTGTGGACTTATCACTAATTCCGCGGATGTGTCTTTTTCCTCCTGCTTTGGAAGATCAACTTGAGGGGATTCTGATATAGTTGAAAGTTCAGACACAGAGCGAATCCCAGATGACTGTCTCTCTTCATAGCTCTCGTCATCGTCTTTTGGCTTTTTTATCTGATAAACAGATACAAATGACAAGTATTAGCTCAATTCATAATGGGATAACTAATCACAACCATTCACAAGTAAGATCAAATGCAGAGTAGACTACATGGAAAGGAGAAGCGGCCCTTCATCATACTAGGGCCCAATAAGCATTGTTTCATTCCATCAAAGAGAAGCATTCATTAGATTAGATACCGTAGAGCAGAACATGATAAGGAAAGGGGAAAAAACACTACATAAGATTAGTTGGAACATGGTAAGGAAAGAGTACATAACCATGGTTACTAAGCATCTCAAACTGAAATGAACCAAAGCAACTATGTACTATCGGATAGTCAGAGTAACAGGGGCATATGAGGAAGTTGAGAATCCTTTATTTGGTATTCCAAAACATTACAGTAGGAGAGTAATTTGGAATTACAGAGGACTCAGAAATCACTAACCTCGACTTCATCCAGGTTGAATCCATTTTCCTTCAGAAATGATAAAAAGCTGTCAAGTCTATCATCAGTTGGTCGATAATGCCCACTATATGCTGAAATAGACTGAAAAATAAAATGTCAGAGCACATCAGTGCGCAAACCAAACATAGGGAGCAATGACTGAGGTTTGGCTTTCAAGCTACATGCTTATGATTCAGGTCGAGTTATCCATTTTCTTTCTTATCTTTCGTTAGCAAATAATGCATCACAACAATAGGCTTGAGAACAGTTATGAAACAAAAGGGATGACAATTTCCTCTTCATATAGTTTTTTATTATCTAGATGCAATTAAGAAATTCTGCAGAAGATGGTATCCGATTGAACATTTTAAGTATATTAAAGTGGAGTAGAAAGGTTTTTCAAATCCATAGGCATAACTAGTGTTTTCATAAAGCTGAGAAAAAATGACTCCAGCATTTTGGCACTGTATTTAGATCTCAACTTCGTTTTGAAGTCGGGTATATGAAATCTAAAGATGGTACAACAATGTAACAGATATTTACCTTAAGCATCCCATCTTTTACCACAAGTCTTCCAGCAGCAAAAGTAGCTCCACCAGCAAGAAAGCTGGAATGATGAAATATTCCTTTCTTCTTCTGCAAGGCATTGGAATAACAAACCTTTTGTGTTAACCGAGGAAAAACAATTTGCAGGATAATCATCATAAAAGCATTTAGTTAGTAACTTTTTCCACTCACCTCGCCAGCATAGAGTCTCTTTGAGGTGCTCATTACAAAAATCCATTTTGCCCCTGGCAACCCATTGGTTGTATCAAGATAATTTCCAGTCAGGTAGTGAAGTATTTTCCCTTCAGCCACCACATATTCATAATGTTCCCTCTCTTGCTGATTACAGAAGATAATGAAGCAATTAGAAGCTGCATAGCGACATCAAACAGTGCGACTAAGGAAATTATGTAGAATTGACAACTTCACTTAATAGACAAAGAACATACACCCTTTAAATTAAGGACAAAAAGTACATACTAACATGCAATTGAAGTAAAAGTAATATTACATGGTATAAGATAGAGCAAATCATATGTATCAGTAAAGACAAACCAACATCAGTGCATGGATATGAGAAGCCATTCGTATACTGATGTTAAACATATTGATTAGCATTGCACTAAGAAACAAAAGAGTCAGCACATACTGGTCCAAGGTACTTGATACTTTGTTTCTGAAGCTTAGATCTCGGACATTCTTTGAGATCAACCTTTTTGCCGTCTCCAAGATCCAACCTGCACATGTTCCAGAAAATTAGTTACTCCTGGCTATTACTTATAATTTCATATATCATGCTACATTATCCATATCGTACAAAAACTGCAGTCAAGTGAAAACTGAACCCATCAATGCGCTATGTTTTAGACATCATATTGAAGTAGCACAAGATTAGTCAACCACCCATAGAGTAAATTAATGTCTCAACTTCCTATACATCTTAGAACCCCAACACGTGGAATAATCACTAATGTCCAAATACATTTGCATTTATGTTGATTTTATCTTGTTGATTTGAATGCAAATAAAATAACGGTTCCACTAATTTTTTAGAATTATTTGTTTTATTAGGACTATATATCAATTTTTGAAGCATTTCTATTTTGTAGTCTTTTCGAGAGCCTTGTTCAAAAAGTCTAAAAGGATAAGCTACGTAAGCAATATATTGATCTTTTTCTCCAAGAATTGACACATCGCTCTTTGTCATTATCAGCATTAGTCATGAATTCCCACAATTAAGAGAAAAAAGAATTTGCAACAGTTAATAAAAAGCAAAGCGAGTAAAAATCAGAATCAGCAAAATAAAGCACCAAACTGCAGATCCAATTCAAAATTTATGGGATAGGGTTGTCATCCCCTCATGATTTACCACCTCAATATATACCATGCAAACTTTGTGATGTAACAAGTCCAGCATTAAGCTTTCTTACCAAAAGAAAAATGGCTGACCAGCATCAGTTTTACACCATTCTTCGTAGTACTTGTGCAAGTTATGCCCATAACGGTGGCGTGGGTCAATCTATAGTTACCACAAAACTAAGGTCAGAAAATACAAACATCAAAGATGTTGATGGGGTACATTCAAATAAAGCAGCAGCGGGAAGTGACTGACAGCCTCAATCCAGTGCTGAAACGCTAGTTTCTGGGCTTTTTCATCTTTGGACAATCCCTTACCAACCTGGACAAAACAGATATAGACTTAAACTTCAAAAGTTGAGTAATTTGAGTTGAAAAGAATTGCCAAAAAAAGAGAAAAAAAAGTTGATTAGCTTTTCACATGAGGCAATGAAATGAGCTTAAATGAAAATGGAATTCACCTAGTCAATCCCAACTTGTTTGAAACAAACAAGTCGTTGTTTGTAACTATTAGCTTTTTACATGCTGATATTTTTCTCGGTATGCTAATCACAAGTTTTATATTTCTATAAAGAAAAGAAATGTTTTTTCTATTTGATTTGGTGTGCATCGCTTTCCCACTATTATTTATTTTAAAAATCATTTCCTCTCTTTCTGGATTTGGCTTGTTGTGTAGATTTCTCTTTCTATAATTTTAACCACTCCACTCTCTATAGAAAAGACCCCTCTTTTGGTTTATGGGGTGTCATGAACTGTTTATTGGATCATGACTGTTTAGTGAATAGTGACTCATCCAATATCTCAACTAAATCCATATTTGTCACAAAACCATTTGATAGTCCTTAGGAATAGTTGTAGTCTTATATAAACATAAAGTGGAGATTGTTCCACGTTAAGTGTAGGCCATTACTGCACTTTTCTTATTTTTTTTGCTCTAATAATGAGACCCTGAACCATTTATACTACCCCTGGACCAATCTATGTGACATAGGTTATTTTTATTGATGACTATGGTGTCCAGATATAATTCCAGATATAATAGATATAAGGTAACTCTATCCGTCAAGGTTAGGACTTAGACAAATGCAAAAAATCACCTAGTATTGTTGTCTTCGCTGAGGTTTGAAGACCTCATTACTCTCATCTACTTCATTAACCACTATGATTAAACCAAATTAACTTAATAATTTCTCTTCTACCTTTAATTAGATGTTTCATGATCTTGCACAAATGATCCCAGAGTGTTTTGAACCACAAATTTCAGAAGTACTTTCAGATGAATTGGGATAAAACAAGTAGTAGATATATACTCTATGAAAAAATTCAACTATTTAGGTTGACGCAAAAAATCGTCGCACGGGACCTGAACCCTTGAAGTTTAGCAATTTGTATACTACTAATAGAAATTAAAATTGTGAGGCTACCTTGGAAGCATTTAAACTGACGCGATTCCACCGTGAAACCGCCGTCTCCGGTTGGGGGAAATTGAAGAAAGAAATTGTACTGTGATTCAATCGAGCATAATCCAACGCTTGCCACCTTCAAAATAAGAACATTAACAACACTAAAAATCCTAAATAAAAAGATACTCCTACTCCGTAGTAAAAAGTAACAAACCAGAGCTCTTCCGCAACCAAAGCAGAATCCGCTAACATGCGACGGGTACGGTAGCTCCGGTAAACTTTCTGCACTGTCATTGCTGCTTTCGCATGAAGCGTCGACGGATTATCCGCCGGAATCACATCTCCGGCCGAGTCCGGCCACTCACATTTCCGGCCATTAGCAACATTGGTGTCTAAAAAGGAGTTCATCGGAGACTGAGAGTTGAGATCAAAACAGGACGGAGCGTGAGCTTCAAATTCCATCGGAAAATGTAGAAAATTGGAATGAATGGACGTTTTTCTCGGGTCAGTAGGAATTATATATATAGTGGCAGTGATCAGAGTTTCTGGAAACATTCCCACTGCCCAGTAAATTTCAGTAGACGCGCATAAAGCATGTTTTTGAGTGACTTTTGACCATTTGTTTTGGATGCGGACAGGTAATTTCGCTCCTCTTTCATAAATTATATATGAGGGGTGATTTGTATTAAGTAAGTTTAGCGCGATAAATTTATTTTTATTTTTGTTAATAAAGAGTTTTAAATTTAAAATGTATAAAGGTCTTAAGTCTAAATCACTGAGATATTCGAAAATGTATCTGTAATTATTTTAAAGACTCATTGGATCATGGGAAAAAATATTTTTTAAAAAAAATTAAACATTAATATTTTATTTGATATTAATTTTACAGTTTAACTATTTTAGATTAAAATGATTAATAAGGAAGGTACTTATTGCACATTACAATTTTGATGATATTATTAACATTATAGTTGTGTTTAATATAAAGAAAAATATTTTCGAAAAATTAGTGAAAATTTTTATCTATACAGAAATACAATAAAGATTAGACGTTCTGGAGGATTGAGAAAATATAATATTACTTATAAAATTTATTTTCGATCCTTGCGTACTGAATAAATTTTTTTTTCATTTTCATTAATTTATTTCTTTAAACAAAAATTAAAATATTTTAACTAATCAAATGTAATAAAATTAAAAGAAAAAAATATTCCCTTCCCAATTAAGCACACCTACATCGACAAAATTAATGTATCTTCTTTACACACGTCCAGTCAGCAAAAGTCAACTATTTTATTATTAGATTTAATTGACTCTACTACCAACCACTTCCATCTACCCTTCATCAAATTAGGTTCATCTAGGAACATTAATTAACAAATCAAAATTTATTTGTCTGTGTTTCATATTTAGTTTTTATATTTCACAACTTAAAATTTAAATTTTGAGCATCATTTTAAAAAATGTATTTTCATTAAACTATCATGAAAAAACTTGTAACATATAGTATTTTTCATATTATTTTAAGAATATATAAATTTTAATTGTATAATTTAAATTAACTTTGATAATTAATCGAGTTGAATTTTGAGAAGCGACCAAAACAACTAGAGGTGGCAAAATAAGCTAAAATATAAGCAACCCGCCAACCCGCCCATAATTTTATGGGTTGGATTTAGCATAATTTAGAATTACACTAATTTTCATTCCAATACACTTTAGCCCATTATAAAATAATTTTGAGATGAGCCCAATAGGATTTTTACTTTAGCCCAATGCATCATTATTTTTATATGTTCAGTGTTAGTCTTAAATTAAGCAGGTTAAATTTGACGAGTCATGATCCAATCCAAATTTTAGCGCATTTGAGTCCAAAGTACATTTGGACGGATCAAGACTTAACCCGATATTTAATGCAGCTCATTCTAACCTCCCCAATTTTAGTCCAATCCGCCCATTTGACACCCCCAAATTAACAACTAATTAATTACCATGAACACTTGTTAGAGTTCTCACTACTATACAAGATAATTCAAAAAGAGCTGCAAGTCATCTCTTGACTTCTCCCATTTTCCATTTTTGCTTGCTTTACCAAACCAATAATTTTTTTTGTCAATTTAAATTATTTCCAATAAAATTTATGAAACGGGAGTTGTTAATTACTTTGTTTTTACAAGCATACAAACAAATGAATTATTTATTCAAGAACTTTTTGTTAATATGTAGAGACTCGTCATAAAATTTAGGTATGATTTGGTTGATTTTAATTTAAAAATTTATAGAAAGACGATAAGTATGACTAAGTCATGAATAAACAATCAATCATAATATAAAAATTGGTTGAGTTCATCTATAATTATGTACTCTTTATAATAATAATTTACTATATTGAAAATAGATATTTAATAATACTTGAATATTATATGAAATTAAGAGATAACTTTATACTCCGTATTTGGTTTCTAATTAATCATTACCATTGATTGCAGTCATTTTTCTGTTATATTTTTTAAGATATCGTATTTATTATGTTTAAAGGTGATTTGGTAAAATTACTTCTATCATTTATTATTTCTTAATCCTTGTGTTAAGCCAGTAATGGGCAATTATTGTTAAATGTAGTGGCGTATAATTTACATGAATTTCATTAAGAGTTAATTATATTATTTTCCTTTTTTTCAAATTACAAAAATCACTCTCAAATTTATGAATTTTGGAATGCATCAATGGACTTCTGAATACATTAGCAAACGTCAGGATATATAGGGAAAGAATGTATCATAGAGGAGGTAGGACATCTAGATATACAAAAGAGAGATGTATTCGTGAAGGGGATAAAAATATATTAGTGAGAGCGAAGTGATGACAACCAACAACCAACATATGTCTAATATAAATTTTTAACACAATATCCAAATTAGCACCAAATATTCAATATAAAATATGAAAAAAATATTATAACTATCTTTTAATATATTAAAAATGACAAATAAAAAGAAAAACGTATTCCCATCCTACTAACAGACAAATGGATAGAACAATAGAATATGGACCATTCTTATCAATGTTGTCGTCATTTTAATTCATTGATTTTTTAAAAATATGATATAGCTCTAATTATCTTTTAACCGAAAAAAAAAGGATATGCATAAATTATGGAGTTCCTAAATAAATCCCGACATCCTAAGATAATTAATGAATCTCTTGTCAAGATTTTTAGGCAATGTCCATACGTAGTTATGTAACTTTTTTTTCCCCGCGGTATCTCTCAGTCCGACAGATCAAAGACTAATTCTTTGTGGATTTAAGGTCCATTTAAAGATTTGTCACTAATCAATTGATTGCTGCAAGTACAAGGCGAGAATCGAATTCCCGACATTGGATCAAGCGACCTAATGAACTAAGCACTAGGCCAATCAAGCTTAATTTACTTAGTTACATACTGCATATATACGAAATATGCTCTCCATTTAAAAAAAGATAATCTACTTTGATTTGACATGAAATTAAAAAATAATAGCATTTTTTAATTTTGTGGTTGTAATTAAAATTGTGTCAAATGTATCAAAATATCATTTAATTATGTGGCCTTAAATATGTCACGTGAAAAGTTAAAACTAAAGTATTATAAAAAAAAGGTCATTATATTTTTTACAAACTAAAAAAGAAAGTAGATCATTCTTTTTTAAACCTCCCTTCATCCATCTTTGCTTGTTCAACATTTATACTTAGTTTCTAATTTATCCTTATCATTAATTATATTCACTTTTTATTACATTTTTCAGGATATTATATTTATAATATTCAAAATGTGATTTTTATAAAATTATCTCTATCATTTATTATTTTTTAATTCTTATATTGAGTCAATAAAAAATAAATAAAAATAAACAAAGAAGTATTATTTTATAAGCTCGGTCAATTATGTCAACTGCCATGAAAAGAAATTAACACGTGAAATAAAATATTAATAATATGCATGACGTGAGTGGAAAGGGGAAAAAAAAGAGAGCATTTTATAATCTTTCAGGGGTTATTTTGTACGTGTCTTTTGCATATTTTACATCTACATGTTTTACATATAAGAAATGCGTAAGCACGCGCCATTTCGTCAATTGAACGGTCATTTTTTTTTAATTATATTCTTATTATATGTAATTCATAAAAATATATTAAAAACTTTTTAATTCAATCTTTCACTGTTTATTATATTCTTATTATATGTAATTCATAGAAATATATTATAAACTTTTTAATTCAATCTTTCACTGTTTATTGATGTGTTTCTTCATCTGCTTAATTATATTTTTTTAGCAACTTCAATTATAATTTTTATTACATTACTTTTAATAAATTTATTTTTTAGCTATTTCAACTATAATTTATTAAATCATCTTAGTCAATTATTTTAAGTCATATAAATATTAGGATTAGGATAAAATAAATACAAAATCATAAATTAAGTATTTCTTTTTAAGCTAAATAAATAAAATCAAATAAATATTTTAATATTGTTCAATGATTATATTTATGTCAAAATGAAAGTATTTTTTTAAAAAAAATAGAATCTAAATAAACCGAAAGCTTTTTGTACATTATTTGACATAATGTAAAAAGTGTTGTAAATCTTACTGAAAATACTTATTCTTTACACACATGATCATCATCACAAACACGAACACTTCATCACGAACAACTGTAGGAAATTCACATAGTTTGAGGCATGTCAAAAGACATTGTCCTTAAGAATATTTCAGCCGATATGAGTATATCTCCCAGAATTCAACAAGCTCTCATAGTATAAAACTATGAGCCAAAATCTAACAATTTTTTTTTAAATAATATAAACCCAACAAAAACTATAGATAATGTAGAAGGAAAAAAGTTTTCTTTTTCTCAAAATCCACTTTCTATAGGATTAGATAATAATATAATATTCTTTTCTTCACCTCATCAAGAAGAATATATGTAGCAAAGTTATTTGCCAACATAGAGTATAAATTCATTCTTTATTAAAGTCATAGTAAAGGAAGTTAATCATTTTCATTAATGTAATACCTCATAATGAAAATAACTGTTTCAACCGTTGTAAATTTGACTAAAATCAAAGATTAAAATTTTAGAGATAATAAAAGGATATGAAGACTCATTTAATAAAAAATATATTTAACAATATGAATACTTCTTTTTGAGATACTAGAAACATTTTGCTAACAAAAAGTATTATATGTTATAATAATTGTCAATTTAAATTTTTTATTTTTGGAATTTTTATGAATAGCACATAAATTGGAAGAGCAAGAGTAACATAAAATGTATTATAAGTCGCAATAATTAACAACTTAAATTTTAAACAGATATACTTATAAATCTATCAATATCACATAAATCAAGACAAAAAAAATATATATTGAACTCGTATTAGCACAGACTCTTATAACTAGTGTGTGTATCATAATAATGGGAAGTGGAAATTGTTGTTTACGATTTTACATCTTGCGATATTTATATTTCTTGCAGCTTATTGATGTCTTATTCTAAAATTTGGTTTGATAGGATTGGATCTTCACTATTTTGTTTTAATACCATTTGATAAATAGAAATTAAACTATCTCATAATATTCTAAAATTGATTCATGTCTTTCCACAGTCAGATGGAGCCAAAGATTCATTATTTTTTGACTTTGAAGTATAATGGAATAAAGCAAAATGGCTCTTTAAACTGTCTGCGCTTCATTCAATTGTGAGTAGTAGTTGTCAATGCAACTTTCGACGCTCATCATGGGTCATCCAGAAACAGTCGTTCTATGTCTTAAACATAGGGGGTCAGGCTGCGTACATCCGACCTACCCCGCAATGGGCGGAAGCCTTTGAGGCAATAGGATAATGTTGTTGTTATTCTGAAATTGATTCATGTACCACATGAATCAGCTAAAAAGTCATACTCTTGAGAACTTATTCAACCTCAATGAAAAGTGTTATGCAAAATCATTATTTGATATTCGCAATGGGCGGGAACCTTTAAGACAATAGGATAATGTTGTTGTTATTCTAAAATTGATTCATGTACCACATGAATCCGCTAAAAAGTCATACTCTTGAGAACTTATTCAGCCTCAATGAAAAGTGCTATGCAAAATCATTATTTGATATTTAGTATGTTGTGTTAAAACAAATTACATAGTTAATACTATAGTATAAGCCCTTTTAGCAAAATATAATAATTACTCGACGTGATTAAGTAACCTTAATTTATTTATTGCTAAATCTCTATATTCTATTTCAAATGAATAGTTCTTGCATAACAAATACAAGGAAAAATCAAACCAAATAATGTAATGAATAATACTAAGTTTTTTGTGGTAATTAATTATGAGTAGATATGAAATCAAACATTATACAACTCAGGAGGAACTTCATTGCATGAATAAATACTTAAGGGGCTGATGTTGAAATAAATATTCTTAAAATAGGACTAAATGTTTTGTTTTTCTAAACTTAAGGACCCAAAACGACTTTTACACGACTTTTAGCTTCTCATACGTTTCTCCAACATCAGGAACAGAGAGAACTTTACAGCACGCTAAGAACCCTAGCGAAGGATTAGAGTTCGTCCCTTCGGGGACATCTGATAAAATTGGAACGATACAGAGAAGATTAGCATGGCCCCTGCGCAAGGATGACACGCACAAATCGAGAAAATGGTCCAAATTTTTTTGCCGGTCGTCGGCGCTCATGCTCCGGTCCAATTTTCTTTTTGCCGGTTGTCGGAGGCGGCGGTCTCGCGAACTTACTCGAGGTTTGTGGCCTAATCGGACTTAATATCGTTTGTTTATTTCATGTTCCCCTAAATTTCGTCGACGGCGATAGGCATAATAGTACAATCATGCTCCGGTGGAAAATTCATCTGCCAGTTGTCGGCGGCGACGAGCTCATGAGTTTCTTAAACTACTTGGAGTTTCGTTTGTTTATTTCATGTTCCCCTAAATTTCGTCGACGGCGATAGGCATACTAGTACAATCATGCTCCGGTGGAAAATTTATCTGCCAGTTGTCGGCGGCGACGAGCTCATGAGTTTCTTAAACTACTTGGAGTTTCTCTTGTCAATATTATTATGCCCTAATTTAATCCTGATATTACATCTGAGACATTAACGAAACTATATTCCATTAATCCACTCCATGGTCTTTTTTGTTTCTTCTGTTTGAAGATAAATAAATTTTGAGGAAAAGTTGAAAAGATCATTCTTTGTTAGATTTCACAGCATATACATATAGCGGCTCCAGTATTGCAAAAAGTAATGCTAATGAATGCTCGAGTGAAACTTCATCTAAGCTATGCTGCTTAGGAAACAGGATTGGAAAATCGTTATGATCGTGGAAGGTGAAATCGTTATAGCCTTGATAAATTATGCATGTCAACTGTGGAATTTTTCGGGAGAGACTTGTTTGATATTTCCTGTTAGCCTGCAAAATATTTGATCTGTTATTCTAGCAAAATGTTAGATGGGATCAGGTTTCTATGACTATCATCATCGGCGAATGAGCCAGATATGATGAGATGAATGAACACCGAAGCATATACTTGGGCTGCAGTGACGTTCCTACATAAATGTAAAACCCTGCAGCATGATATTAGTCTACAAATATCTGCATTTGAATGCCATTTTTTTGGTACAATAGATTCTGCATCATCTATATAACTCTCTTTCCACCTGTTAAAAAGTCACCTTCTCCTTCATTATTTGAATGTCATTTTGTCTCGTATTTTAGTGTTTTATTGGTGATCGTAACTACAATGACTTGACCTAATTGTGGTTTTTGTATGTGTAGGAGGTATCTGGGTTAAAGTGAACTGAAAACATGCTAATGAGAGTGAAAGGTGAAGTTGGAGCCAAATGGCTAGTTTGTTACAGACAAAGACTGTCTCGCGCAACATGACACAAAAAAATTAGCCGTTTGGGTGGTGGATAAGCTAGGGCGAGATTTTACATCATTGGACGTGAGCGAAACTGTGTTCTCTTTCGTTGGAGAAATGGTATGTTGATTTTATTGCTTCAACATTAGGGATTTTCAATAGAAAAATTTTACTTATATAGCAAAACCAAAAGCATATCCTGTCTCTAGTTTAGCAATTGTTAATGAGGAAATTGAGGCTGAGATGTCAATTGCACCTTTGTGTCATACTTTTGGTTTTCTTGGTGGATTAGGTGTGGGATTATCAAGTATATTTGCTGTGTTGGTGAGAGGTTTTCCAGTGAAATAGTCAAGGTCGTCATAAAAAAAACCTAGTTAAAGGTGTATATCATAAAAAGAACGATAACGCTTGACTGTAAGATATCACACATCCCTTCCCGTAGAGGATTAACTTATCCAATGAATGGGGGAACACTAATCCGCTTTCAAGTCCAAATTCCACAAACCAAAAATATTCCAAGCATGTTGACTATCTTTCATTTCCTGTTACACTACCCCAAATCCACTAACCAAACAATCATGTTCATTAAAGTTGGTTGTTTGCTATTTAGAATAGCCAATCTTTTTAAGATTCATTCGACCATCTTTAATCTGCTTGCACATTGAGACGCATCTTGCAATGGCTTTTCTCCATCCTTCTATATTTTTAATTTTAAGAAGCTCGTCCAAATTGTTGTAAATTCCTTTATGATAATTCTCTCTGCAATGAAGAAAGTACAATATTAAGTTAAGCATGTCGGGAAGTATCTATGTTCCAAACTGCTGTGGATGAATGTTCAGTAAGCTTTTTTCTCATCTAGTAGCCTTTATGACGACATACAAGCAATTTAACCTGTCTTTAGCAATGAAGTTTTTCCTTGCAGTGAGAACATTGAAGGAAGAGCCTTCCTATGGCAAAGATGAAAAAAGGGACTTCAATGAAGGTCCTAGGGTTGTTCCAATACATGCCATGAACTTAAGAGATTGAGATGGATCTGAAACCTTATTTTTCTATTGCTTTGTTTTTGACCTATATCCGGTTTTGTAAGTTCCTACTCCGATATATCATTGTCTAACTGGTCGAGAGGAAGATAAGATTCATGAGTTCCTATCCTGGCGTATCATTATCTAATTTGTCGAGAGGAAGACCAGTCGTCGAGGATGATATCCCAATGTAATGTATCACCAGCTTTTGTATATTAATAAATTACCATCAGGGTCAGTTCAGTTGATATTGATACTCTGTGAACTTTACATTGTGTTTGAACTGCAGGATAACATCTATGACTCCTGTCCCACTCTGAGCCGCTGAGGTCATTTGGCTACGACACATATTGAGGGCTTTTCTAGTATTCAGACTTCAAATCTATGTTGTCGTTTTTCAGATTGGGTCCGGTTTAGGGTGAGCCATGTGCGAGCTAGAATCATGTCCCCTTCCTTTGAGCCTATTCTTGATCGTGGGAGCACGTTACAATAACAACAAATCCAGTGTGATCTCACGAGTGTGAGAGAGGTGATGTATACGTAGCCTTAGTAAAGATCGTGAGAGCATGTTGGATGATATAATTCTTTTCGTATAGTTTAATCATGCATGAACTTTCACCATTCTTCATTCAGTGTAACAGAGGCTTCATAAATAAAAAAAACTTGTGTAATATTTTTGGGGTTATGTGTAGAGCCATATATGGCTAGGTGAATGACTTCTATGATATGAACTTTTATTTCTATGAGGTAATTTTCGAAAGTTATAATGTCACTACTATTAAGCGTAGTACATAAATTGACCCTTAAATTTAACTTCAAATTTTAAATATGATTTTCAATTTTTATAATGCACAAATAGACACTTTAACTATTCATGTTTTAAGAAAAAAACACACACACAATCCAATAGCCTTATTGAGTGATTGACAAACGCTCTCAAGATTGCTTATATTCTTTTTATGTTTAAGTGATTTTTTCTTAAAAATTATAGGACGCATGTTATTTTTAATATAAAATTGAAATAATCAATAAGAAATAATAATAAGATAACAAATTTTAGTATAATTAATCTTGTTATAATTTGTCTTCAAATCAAACAATCCTTTTATGTTTTTTGTCCACTTTAAATTCAATTAATCTAAATTTTCGTCGCTCACCGAAGAGCTCTAGTTAACAAATAACAAATCATATCCTATCCATATGAAAGTTCTCAATTCCAAATATAGTGGTATTTTTCTAAATTAATCAACACTCCATGAATCTAACAACAACAACATACCCAGTAGTATCCCACAAGTGGGGTCTGGGAAAAGGAGGGATGCAACACGAGGACTTCCCAGGGGGTCACCCATCCTAGTACTACTCTCACCCAAGCACGCTTAACTTCGGAGTTCTGATGGGATCCGATGCGTTAGTGCTGGTATGATCGCATCCTAACACTCCATGAATCTAATATTATGAAAATTAATAGTCAATTGTTAGTGTGTTCTTTAATTACTCAGAAAATACTTTTTGAAATGACGTTTTTAAAACAGGACGAAATGTTTTGGTTTTCAAAACTTAAGGACCCAAAACGTCGTTTATCTTCTTTTACATTCTCCCTCATCGAAGAAAGAAGTAGCCGTGCAGCTCCTTATAAACCCTAGCGAGGAAGTGGAGTTCGTCCCTTCGGGGACATCCGATAAAATTGGAACGATACAGAGAAGATTAGCATGGCCCCTGCGCAAGGATGACACGCACAAATCGAGAAATGGTCCAAATTTTTTTGCCGGTTGTCGGCGCTGATGCTCCGGTCGAAAAGCTTTTATGTTTTTGCTCTGCCGGCAGCGTCGAGGGTTAGTAAGTTGCTCGGAATTTCTTTGTCTGTTTTATTTCCTGTTTCCCCTAATTTAGCTGACAGCTATAAGCATATTATTGTGCCCTAGTTTTTCTTTTTTAAGGAATCCTGATATTACTATTGTTTGTGAAATTAACTACTTTATTCCACTCTCATTAGATGTCCTTTTCTGTTTCTTATTTCTGAAGATGAACAAATTCTGTGTAAAAGTTGAAAAAATCATTCATTGTTTAGTTTTCACTGCAAAAATAGCCTGGTGAGGGAATTGTGTTCTTTTTCCTTGGAGGAATGCCAAGTTAATTTTATTTCTTGATGTGGTGTAGAAAACTGAATCATCGTTTGTTTGTAGATTCGTTCAATTACTTTTAATCTACTTACACGTTGAGCCTTCTTTTGTGCAATGTGTTTTCTCCATCTTTTACACTTTTTAAGTTGATAAAGCTTGTTCAAATTGTTGGTGAACTCCATTATGATATTTCTCTCCTAGTAATGTGGCGGCATATAAATAATTATACAGTTCGCTGGATCTACCTCTGAATCTCAGAAGATAGTGGGAAGTTGGTTCATCTAATGGACTGCAAAATGAGAAGACAATTGTATGAGCTTATAAGTAAAAGTAAAGGTATTCAATCATGCAAATTCCAATTGAAGGAATGAGATATTTGTATCATGATTGAGAGAGTTGTTTTAACTCTTTTTATGCCAAAATATCAACAAGGAATGGGATTATAATTTGTTGAACTCATTTTTTTTTAAATCAATTTTGGGACTAGCCTGTTTTATTTCATTTGGAAATCAAAGAGGTCTGTAGGCCAAAGCCCATACAAGAGAGGCTGACTTAGGCAATATATATAAGTATCTATAGGTTTCCTAATTAGGTCACCTCTAGATTTCCGCAGCAGATGCCTCTCAGGTTGCCTACTCTTCTGTACCCCAAAACGTAAGTTTCTTTGTTTCTGTTTATCTAACTTCCTCAGATCCGATAGCTTCTGTGACGATTGCAGGTGGTTCCATGGAGAATCTGGGTTGTTCAAGGGACTGGATGCTTAGTACAACTCTGGGTCTGCGCTTTGAGGCTCAAACCGGTCATACCTCTTCCTACTTTTGCTGGACTTGACTTTTTGAAAGCTGAAATGTATAGGAGTAGCACTAGTCTGCGTTTTGTTTTTGCTGACCTCAAACTGTATATGCTCTCTAATTTGAAACATTTCAATGTAATGGTTGCTTTTTGTGTTGTTACTCCTAGATCTTATCCGAATATAGGGGACTCTGTATTTATCTGTATTTAAAATTCCCTAGCTGTGGCTGGCAGTTGGTTAAATGATGTAAACACATGTTTCTGCTCTGAATGTACTGCCAAATTTGCAATATAATCTGCTAATTGATTTGCTTCTATGTAACTGTGAATGAGTTCTATGTGTTTTACTTGTATGATTTTGAAAATTTCTTCAACCAAGTCAATGATTTCCCATGGAACTTGCCAGTTCTTGTTGAGAATGTTCTTCACTGCGAATGAGTCTGTTTCCACTTGTATAAAGTCCCAACCTTGATCAACACAGTAGTTTAGTGCCTCCTTGACTGCCCTTGTCTCTGCGTGCATGTTAGTTGAAATTCCAATAAGACTGGGTTCTGCATAGATCAGATCACCAAGGTCATTCCTAATGCAATAGCCATATGAGCTATCCAGCCTTGTATTGGAGGATTCGAACTAACAATCTTAATTTGCATTTGAGGTCTATATCTCTAGAGCTTATCAAAAATATCCACCCAGTTGATTGGAACTTGTTTCCAATTGGGGAAACATGATCTAATCAACTATTGAACTGTAGTTTGACAATTAGCAATGATCTTCTGATTAGAAATAGGTTTACCATGTCTTAGCCCATTCCTTCTCTTCCACAGTTTCTATATTATGATGGCTGGGATTGCAAACATAATCCTCTTGGCCCTTAGCTGATCCACATATCTCCACCATTTTTTGAGAGTGGTTGATATGTGAGAATCTTCCAATTTGAAACCTGCACAAACAACAAACTGCTTCCGTAGCTGTTGGGCTATGGGAGCTGTTAGAAAAAGGTGGTTTATGTCCTCCCCACAGCCTATGTCACAGCACCCGCACTTAGAAACAAGGGAATTTCCATTCTTCTCAGTATATCATCTATTGGGAATCTTTTCCTCAATACTCTCCACAAAAAGAATGAGATTTTATGAGGAAGAGCCTTCACCAGACTTTGTCAGCCCACTCTGTAGTGTTCCTCCTTTTTCTGAGAATGTCAAAGGCTGATTTGACAGTGAATTTACCTGAGGTATTACCAGTCCACATTGCCAAATCATTTTGGTCTGTAACTTCAGGTTTGATGTCTTGAATGATGAAGTCTGTCATTTCAGTAGATACCTTACTCCTTATAGCCCCTTCCAGCCAGGAAGAATTGGAAATAAACTCTTTAACTTCCAGTTCTTCTTCAATAGCATCTTCCCTTCTAAATAATAGAGGGCCCCACTTTTGGTCCAATTATCAAACCAAATGCTAGAGTTACCACATTTAATCTGCCACCACATGAAAGGTTGTATCTCTTCCCTAATCTCAATCATTCTCCTCCATGTAAGTGAAGCTCCTTTGCTGATGACAAAGCTTGGATGCATCTTTTTGCAATACTTATTCCCCATTTAAATGGACTATAGCGAACCTATGGAGGTCCTAAAGTTCCACCAAAGCTTAGCTGTAAGTGCTTTGTTGATGTCCAGCAAGGATATGAAACCCAAGCCCCCTTCCTCCACAGGAAAACAAAGATCATCCCAAGTTGCCCAGTGCCTCCTCTTTTCATTTAGGGAGTTAGCCCAGAAGAACTTGGCAAACACCCTATGCAAAGCTTAATGACACCCTTTGGACGACTGAGGGCAGACAGAAGATGAATAGGAATAGACCGAAGAACATGCTTTATAAGAATCATTCTCCCCCAAAAGTCAGCAGTCTGTTCTGCCATAAATATATTCTTCTAGCCACCTTTCTTATGAACTCATCAAAATAACAGCATTTGCTTCTCCCATGGAAGACAGGACAACCCAAATAAACAAATGGGAAGTCTCCCTGTCTGATACCTGTCAGTTTTCTGAGCCTAATTGTTTAAGTCAATGGAGTTTTTTCATGGAGATAGAAAAAACTCTTTGATTTATTTATCAGTTGCCCAGAAATATCTTCATACCTTCTTAAAACATGCATCATCTTGATAATAGAGTACTTGTCTCCGGAACAGAAGAGAATAGTATCATCACCATAGGATAAATGATTAATCTCTGGACTCCATTTTGGCTGACCATATCTCTTGAAATTGTTGTCAAGGTGCAAGTTACTCAAACCTCTTGATAATACCTCAGCAGCTTTAACATCTTCATTTATATATATTTAAATAACATTCATATAATTGAACCCTTACCTACAAGATAAAAGTTCAGATAGACAATCAACTAACAACGACAACAACAACATACCCAGTGGAATCCCATAAGTGGGGTATGGGGAGGGTAGAATGAACACAGATTTTGTCACTATCTCATAGAAGTAGAGAGGTTGTTTCTTGGAAACCCTCGTCTCAAAAACCCATAAGCAGAATAAACTAGATATGACAAAAAGAAAAGGAAAGGGAATAGGAAGGGCGACTAATAATGAATAGTTACATAATAATATGTAAATACGATAAAATTAACACACACATGACAGATAATGACAACACATGATATAAAACACGACTACTCCTGCTAACCTACTATACCCTAAGGCTAGACATTTACCTAATACTACCAACTAACTAAGCTACTAAAATTTCCGATAATCTTAATACTAACATCCACACTATAGAAGAAGAAAAAGAGAAGAATAAGGTATAGTATTGTCAAATAACAGCAAGAGTTTCAATGAACTGATGAGCAGTAAGGCAATTAGAGCAAACATCTCCTGCGATAGCGTCCGGTAATCCTAGATCAACTATAATTTTAACCTCTCTTCTTGCCAAATGATATACAACAATTTTTCCAAAGACGGCTGCTAGTATGGAAGTGTTCTGTTATTCGTCTCCTTTGACAATAGCAAGTACAGAGAACTTATGCTTTATTAGATCACATCGCTGGCCTGCTCTTCCCCTTCTACCTTTATAATTTCACTAAGTACATCTTCCAAACGACGACAACAAGAAACGCCATACTTAAATTCAGTCCACTCAAAAGTCACCTGATCCAGCTCATGCAAATTCCAATCAAAGTCACTTTCTATAGCAGAATAGACAATGCCATCCCATTGCCAAAGTCTACCAACTTGCCAGTAATATTCATGAACTCCATAAATAAATGACAATGTCTTTTAACACTCCCCCTCATTGATATCAAAGCTAATCTACTATTGATGACAAACCCAATGAACAACCCCATTGGAGAAGATCCCCGCAAACACATAACGATATACATTCGCTTCAAAAGTACTAGTGGTACATTTCCAAGTTCTCTTCTCAGATAAATACATTAATATTTGAAAATAGGAATTACTTTCGGTTGATTTAATCTTTTTGAAACAAACAATCCTGTAATGAGGCTTTTGAGAAGGATCAAAAGCAAGATTCAATGGACTTATCCATGAAAATCCACGAGCCAACTTATTAACGGATGGAATAATCTTGCATTTTCTAGTTGTGGGATTGCAAACACAAAAGCGTCCACTTCTTAATCCATTTCTTTATTAAACTAACTAATTATCCTTCACCATTTTCAATTCACGATACGAGAAACAACTTCATCTTTTTCTCTTCCTCCTCCTCATCTTCTCCTTCTTCGTGGCCGTCGTCATCTTCTTCTTCGTCCTCGTCATCTTATTGCTATTCACTCTTTTTAGTTAAGTTTAACCATGTAAAGGATTGTTATTGTGTCGCTTAAGAAGTGGACGCTTTTGTGTTTGCAATCCCACAACTAGAAAATGCAGATTATTCCATCTGTTAATAAGTTGGCTCGTGGATTTTCATGGATTAGTCCATTAACTCTTGCTTTTGATCATTCTCGATTGCCTCATTACAGGATTGTTTGTTTCAAAGAGATTAAATCAACCGGAAGTAATTCCTATTTTCAGATATTAATGTATTTATCTGAGACGAGAACTTGGAAATGTACTACTAGTACTTTTGAAGCGAATGTATGTCGTTATGTGCTTGCGGGGATCTTCTCCAATGGGTTTGTCATCAACATTACATTCGCTTTGACATCAATGAGGAGGAGATGATGTTAAATACATTGCCATTTATTTATGGAGTTCATGAATATTCATGGCAAGTTAGTAGACTTTGGCAATGGGATGGCACTGTCTATTGTGCTATAGAAAGTGACTTTGATTGGAATTTGCATGAGCTGGATCAGGTGACTTTTGAGTAGACTGAATTTAAGTATGACATTTCTTGTTATCGTCTTTTGGAAGATGTACTTGGTGAAATTATAAAGGTAGAAGGGGAAGAGCAAGGCCAGCGATGTGATCTAATACAACTCAAGTTCTCTATACTTGGTATTGTTGAAGGAGACGAGGAACAAAACACTTTCATACTACCAGCCGTCTTTAGAAAAATTGTTGTATATCATTTGGAAAGAAGAGAGGTTAAAATTATTGTTGATCTAGGATTATCGGACGCTATTGCAGGAGATGTTTGCTCTAATTGCCTTACTGCTCATCAGTTCATTGAAACTTTATCTGTTGTTTGACAGTACTATACCTTATTCTTCTCTTTTTCTTCTTCTATAGTGTGGATGTTAGTATTAAGATTATCGGGAATTTTAGTAGCTTAGCTAGTTGTCTATCTAAACTTTTATCTTGTAGGTGAGGGTTCAATTATATGAATGTTATTTAAATATATATGAATGAAGATGTTAAAGAGAGTTGAACAAATTATAATCTCATTCCTTGTTGATATTTTGACATAAAGAGAGTTAAAACAACTCTCTCAATCATGATACAAATTATAATCTCATTCATTCAATTGGAATTTACATGATTGAATACCTGTACTTTTACTTCATATGTAATATGTTATTTCATAAATGTGGTTTAACTGTGATTCTCCTAATTCTTTACCAAGTGAAGTGAATTTGAGTAGACTTCATTTATTTCCATCTCATGTTTTGCATAATACCGAATTGAATTATTTAATGTGGAACGCACATTGTTTGCTTCAGACTTGAATGATATTGGTGTTTTCCTTGGCAGATTCACAGTGGATTCCTCTTGATCTGGTTGGCTATACGTTCAGGTGCCTCCGGAAATTTGATTACTGAGTATGTTGGCTTCATGCTCAGCAGACCAGGATTCAAGACAAATTTGGCTATCAGAAAGCTTACATTGGCTGGAGACTGTATTTACAAGATCGACGAAGAGAAAAGGTGAAAAGGCTAGCAAGGCGGAGTGTTTTTTCTCTTACACAGTGACACAGTTATCATTTTGAGTTGGCGATTTGATTCTATGCCTTTGGCATGTCACTCTGTGGAGGCAAGCAAAGTTAGGGGGAGGACATAGAAGAACAATCATAGATAATGAGTGTTTTGTGGAAGATTAGAAACTATAGTGAGTGATGGATGGGTTGATATTTTGTGGGATCCTCCGATTGGATCATTCGCTAAAACACACTATTGTACACCTTATTAGGGCATCTCATTACTAAATAGGTTTGATCCGATTTATGAGATTCTGATATTATTGATTGATTTGGGCGTATATATAGAATTTTTTTTCATTATTATAACATATCTTCTAAAAAAGAAAAGACTTTATATCAAAGGTACTTCGTGCTTATATGCATTCACATTGATTAATTGCACTAAGATCAAAAGTAATCTTATAAACCACTTATATTCTGGAAAATTTTTTTTCTAAAAATCTTATTCATCTGAAGAAAAAATAAAATTTGCATTTTCATTATGATTTTATTGAACGAAAGTTATTTAAATATATTCGTATCGCTAGAGATCGCGGTTGACTGATCTATTTAACTCTTTCCTCAGCGAACTCCACAACAATGAGGTCTTATTATTGTCAGCTCATTGAATACTCATTTTTATGTATTAAAAAAAAAAGAAATAATTTACTTTTTTTTTTCTTCTGAAAAATCGAAAAATTGTGCCACCAAGGAATAATGGTGGTGACTAAGAAACGAAAAAGGAAGTAATAACCAAATTATTCCGGCAACAAATAGTAATTTAGTAAATGTAAAGGTGCATTCATGCAAAAAATTCAACAGATGGAAATTTGGACTCCCCTTGAAAACCACAAAAATCTCCTTTTTCACGTAAACAGAATTAGAAAAAATTAACACTGTAAACGTAAAGATGCTTCTGGTCTCACCTTCTTCCGTTTCTGCTCCTCCATCCACAAGCAGAATCAGACCTTCGCCGGTCAAATTCATGGTAGTTAACAGAAGCAGCTCCGCTCCGCCGCAGCGGAGTAACGGCATGTCAGCTTTCGAAGCTCGAATCTCCCTAGTCAGCGCTCTCGCCTCCCAAACCTCTTCTCTTTCTCAGAAACGTAAGTTTTTCCCTGCAATTCTGATTCTTCAATTAATCCTATTTTATTAGCATGAATAATCCTATTTTATTAGCATTTCACTCAATTGTAGTCTGTTTTCCAGTCCTCGAGCTAGTTTTGGAATGAGAACGATGTTGAATGATTGATTGACTGTTATATTGTTAGCAGTTCTGACGGAATTGGTAGGTGAAACCGCGAAATACGTGTTTCCGAAGAGGATATTTGAAAGTCGGAATTTGGAGGAAGCTTTGATGTCCGGTATACTTTTTCAACTTTTTTTTTGTGCGTGTTTGATATATTCTCGTTTTTTAAATGAGAGTTTAGATGGTTAATAACTTATATCACTGTCATCTTCTTGCAGTGCCGGATCTGGAGACAGTGAAATTCAAGGTTTTGAAACGCACTGGTCAGTATGAGATAAGGGAAGTCGAGGTATATGTGCTGTGACTAATTTCTATTCATACTCTTTCTCCAGTAGCATCGAGAGATTTATATGCGTCCATTCTGCAACTTTATCACGGATTGGTTCTAGATGATAGAGTAATATTTGACTGACAAAAAAAAGGTTTATACCTTCCCTAAAAACCTGTTGAAGATACAGGGGAAACTGGTGATGAGAAAACCTTTGGAATACTACTTACACAGATAGATTGTTTATTAAATTTGTTTGCACCAGCTACATGTTCTCACACAAAGAATCCTTTCGTCAATATTTCTTGATATATGGTGATTTTAGGTCGTTCTCTCGAAGTGATCTAGAGCACTAATACTAGAAAGCATTAGTTGCTGAAAATTACTTGGTCATGTCAATAGATACAAGGGAGACATTTTGCAGATTTTGGTATGAAATTGATTCCATGTCTTTTCTTGAAGAAATAGGCCTTTGTTCATATATGTCATTAACATTTTTACTGTCATAAAAACAAGCATTAAAGGATTTCAGATAGCTGAAATGCTCAATCCACATGGAATGATGAGAGTAATGTTGTTTAATCATACTGGAGAATGGCAATTAAAGCGAAGAGTCAGCATGTCTATCAATCAGAAAGTTAAAGAAACAATAGGAACCTGAAAGAGATTTGGTATATCGGAACAGAAAAGAAATTGACAGAAAAACAGATTAGTGATCACAACTCAGGAGTTTCCTCGATTTCGAGAAACATGTTTGTGACACTGACTCATTGTTAAGACATGATCAGAAAGCGGAGGTGGCAGTTTCTTTTTTTTTTTTTTGATTTGCACCTGGTGTCCAAGTCTCTTAGAGCCCCGACTAATTTCAGGGGTGCACAGGCCCTCGGTAAGGAGTTTCCCGCAAGTGCACCAAGGTTAATTCAGGTTTTATCCAGTCTGATGGCCCTCATAAATTGTTTGCACCTAGTGGGTTTCGATCTTGAGACCTTGAAAGGGAGCAAACCCCAAGACTCAAGTGTATTACCACCATTGACATACGGATGTTCTAACTTTTGGTTTAATCACCCAGAATTAAGCATGTCAGAAGCTCTCTCCATTCGTATTGAAGCTGTGGATCCTGTTGTTTGAAAGTGATTGACATAGATTTTTGCAAATAGTACTTTGTATTTAACCTGAATTGTAGACCATCAGACATTGTAATATCATGGTGCATATATTTCTTCTTAATAACATTCAACAACTACATACCTAGTAGAATCCCACAGGGGGGGTCTGGGGATAGACATGCTGTATTATTAGAACTTTACTCACCGACATCTTTTGATGTTATTATGTTTGATGATTATTCTTTTCCTGATTATCCTTTTAACCATTTTGTTCATTTATCTAAAGTAGTATTATGACTTTAAACAGCCTTACTTTGTTGCCGAGGCTACAATGCCTGGGAAGTCTGGGTTTGACTTCTATGGTGCATCTCGATCCTTCAACACATTGGCCGAGTATTTGTTTGGTAAGGTAGTTGAAGGTACTTATAGAGTCAACCTTAGATTGCCTCGAACCACATTGTAATGGTGGCCTTCTTTGGGTCTGTTTCTGTTTCTTGGTGACTTCCAGAACACGAAGAAGGAGAGTATGGCAATGACGACACCTGTAATCACTCGTAGAACTCAATCTGATGGGGAGAGAATGGAAATGACTACTCCAGTAATAACTAAAAAGGTACAACTATTCTACTTGTCGTTGCCTTTTTTTTTTCGGTTTAGTTTTCGCAGCATATTATTTACTGCATCACTCTAGCCAAATGGTTTGGTTATTCTATTGCGCATGCATTCTGCTCAACTCTTTTCTGTGCAGTACCTTTAGTAACTTACTGTGTTTTTCTTGGGAAATTGGAGATACTCTGGAATAGGGACTACTAACATGGATGTTGATACACAGTGTTACTAAAGTAATAAAGTGATAAAATAATGGGGTTGAGTCACTACATAACTTGAGAAATGATAAATGAAGAACTGCTCTGATAATGACCTCGTGTCACCAAATAAAAATGCCGACTTTTACTGATTCTATTGGGAAAAAAACATCATCTAGTTACCTAAATCACAAAGAAACACATTTACATTCTTGATGTGGATTTGATAAACGGCGATTCGCTACTGGATGCATCTGACCAATTGAACACAAAGAAGAGGAAATAAAATGATGTATGATGAGCTTGATTTGAGTCACTAAAAAGGTTATCATGAGCTTGAGTCAATTATTTATACAGACTCTCTTGTATCTCTAGTTATTCCCTTCTGAGCTGATTAATTGGGGTTTGAGGTTATCCGACCCACAGCCGGATGGAGCCAAAGATTTACTGTTTTTTGGCTTTGGGGTATGATGGAATAAAGCAAAATGGCTCTTTAAACTGTCTGCGCTTCTTTCAATTGTGAAGTAGCAGTTAGTCAATGCAACTTTCGACGCTCATCATGGGTCATCCGGAAATAGTCGATCTATGTTTTAAACATAGGGGTCAGGCTGCGTACATCCGATCTCCCCTTACCCCGCAATGGGCGGGAGCTTTTGAGGCAATGAGGTAATGTTGTTGTTTTTTCTCTTGTATCTCTAGTCATTTGAGGATCTTTCAATTGTGTGCTAGGCATATTACACCAGAGCAAGTACATATGTAAATGTAAACATTGTGGTCGCTTATTGTTTGAATCAGTAGTATTCTCAGATGGTACTATTGTAAATCCATATCTGGGAGAATGGGAAGCTATTAGATGATACTATTGGAAATCCATATTTTCAAAACCAACATTCATCCATTCTAGAAAAGAAAAAAAATAACCCAAAAAGAAAAAGATTACTAGTGTATAGAGTTATATTTATTTCCTGCTCTCGTAATTTCACAAAAATTAGACCTACTGGAATCTCATTAAGAATTTCATTAGGCAGAAGATCAGGAAAAGTGGAGGATGTCCTTCGTCATGCCATCCAAGTATGGTTCTGACTTGCCACTACCAAAGGATTCCTCTGTAATCATCAAAGAGGTGACCAGGAAAACTGTTGCAGTTGTTGCTTTTTCAGGTTTGTAATTTCATATTCAGCATGTCAATATGAAGTTCAAGATGGAATTTTTAAATTCTCTTGAAATTCAACATCTGAGTAGTCAGAAAGCTGGGATCTCTGTCATCGGTTTATAGATGTAGATCTTGTTAAACTTAGTATTTTATTGATCGATTTACTTGTTATGATGTGAGAGAAACTTGTACATAGTTGTACTTCTCTTTCTTTCTTTAATGTCCTAGAAGTCTGCTGTGACAAATGGCTGTGTTCAACTGAGGGTTCAAAAGAGAAACATTACTGTTTTTCAAGTTCTTTATCCTAACTTAGCCTTATCCCATTTGATTCCGAGGAAGGTTTTGTGAATGACGAAGAAGTTAAAATGCGAGAATCAAGACTTCGAGCTGCACTAAAGGGTGATGCAGAGTTTCAGGTAAAAGATGGTGCCTTGATAGAAGTTGCACAGGTATATTTGTAGAACTATTTCAATTATACTTACAATATCTCCTGGAGAACACATTTTGACCTTGTGTCAAGTAAAGTAACTTATAGCTGTGTATTTGTTATACTTCTCTTGCAGTATAATCCACCATTTACTCTTCCTTTCACCCGTCGGAATGAGATTAGCCTGGAAGTTGAAAGGAAACCGGAATAGCTAGTCAGTGTGCATTATATTGCAGATAAATCTGAGAAGCAAAACTTCGCCAGTGTTCATTCAAGACATTATGTATATATTGTGTTAATATACTCCTTGTATATATAAATATCTGGCGATTGCTTGACCTTTTGTTCACTAGGTCATGTACATACACCGAAATATTGTACACAGGTCCCATATTGCTACTACTATTCTGAATATAATAACAAACTTTGTCTTATGTACTCTTCGCGATCCTCCATTTGCTCCTATATTATTAGGCATATGTTGGGTAATATACTAATATTATTCATTTGCGGGAAGCTTAGTATGTTTGAAGTTTTGATAATATGTCTTTTTTCTCAGGATACTGTTGCTCGGACTCTTCAAAATAAATATTACAATGTCGGATTTGTTTAACGTTTTTGGTGTATCCGAGCAACATAGGCTGAAATATGTGAGAGCTTGTAGTTTACTGTTTTTGTGCACCCTTGGACATGGATTGTTCTGAGTAATCCTCGCTACTTTGTCATCAACTTTCCTTTCAGAATTGTGATGATCATCAACTCTTCTCACTTCTAACATACAATTTCTCTTTTAAGAAATGCAATTAATCACGAGTGGACACTGAGATCACGCTTATTGTTATAAACGTGAACGTTATATACACAAGGGAGGTTATATTTATAAAATTAATTTGGCTTTTAGATGTGGTGAAGCCATCACTACTAGCTCCCATTATGATGCAAGAAAGTTACTCTAGTATATATTGGGTACCATAACAATAAGCTATTTGGTCTGGTTAATCGAAAAAGAGCAGGAGAACGCACAATAATTAGGAATAATTATCTAATTACATTTCTTTATTTTGTTATATTTTTCATTATTCCCATCCATTCTAAAATTTTCAAAAATTCCTTCTTTTTATTCGGGTACATTAATTCAGTAATCTGGTACATTGATTCTGATTCTTGAATTATCTTTATGTTTAATATGTCATATTTTAAATATTATTAAAATCCTAATTTTTGTATTGGGAATTGGATTAATGATCCACTTGCCATGTTTTTTAAGGGATTTTTGTAAATTTAAAAAGGGTAGAAAAAAATGATAATTAACTATTTACACTATGTGATTTATATAAATTATGAGCAAATGTTACTTTATTAGTGCTGAGATCAGTCACGCAATCAAAATTGCAGTTTTCTTTTGTTTTCTCAATAACTTATTCCATTCACACTTACTTTGGCTGAAAAATTATATTGTATATTCAAGATAGTAAATGTCTTAACTCTTTTGACTTTTTCGCCAAAATTCTCACTTTGTTACACTGATAGTTAGTTAAAGGATATTCTATCTCATTCTTTAGCACAAAGGCATGTTTTTCATGGTTCCTCCAATGATTCTAGCACCAATACTTGGTGACTAGTTCTAATATGATCCGGTTTATGTATAAGCAAATAAATTGTCTAGAAGTAGCAATATCATAGTACATACATTTTTTAATCAGTTTTGATAGCCTTTATTTAACGAATCAGAAAGTTGATATGATGAAGATTGACGATCAAATTTGTTAAGTTTCATTTGTTAGAACTCACACTACAACAAATAAAGAATCTAATATATTCTCTATAAGATTTTAGGGTACTTAATTATAACTAACACTATATAGATATCGTTAAAGACTTTAAGAACTCCAAATGCATGACATTAACTCAATCGGCTCAAAATATTCTTGCGACCACAAATACAACAACAATAACATATCCTGTATAATCTCAAAAGTGAAGTCTGGAAAGGATGTAATGTACACAGACCTTACCGCTACCTCATAAGAAGTAGAGAGGTTGTTTCCTGTGAATTCTCATCTCAAAACCCAAAATGTTCTTGCGACCACAAATATCGCTGCTTAAAGAAAAGATATTACCACTAAATGTCTGTTTTTATTGTAACGTAAGAAAAGAAGTACAATATATTCCTCTCTATTAAAAGAAAACAAAACCTTTTTCTCTTGGTACCTCCCAAGATTTTTGCATCTTACTATAGTTATGTTACAATGTTATTATAATTGTAAGAACTACATCCAAAGAAAGACTAATTAATTATTAAGCTAGTCTAATTCAGGTATACTAACTAGATCAGGTTGTTCTTTTTGAAGAGGACATTGAACAACCATGTTGCCATCTTGAACTCTTAATTGTCCTTCACTTAATAGAAGAGCTTGTAATTCTTGCTTAGTGATAACAACCTTAATCCTTACAACCTCAGATGATGATGATGATGATCTTTTGCCACTACTTTCCTTAAGTAGTACTTCATCAGCAAACTTCACCTTCTTTTTGACATGTAATTTTGTTTGTGGCTCTTGTAGAAGAGGTGACACTTCATGGACCTTCATGGGAGCTTTATATTCAAGGATCTTCTTCTTATTATCATTTTGCAAAAGTACCATGCAATTTCCCATTGTTGTATTGATGATATATGTTGTGATGTTGCTAAGGAATTTGAGGTACAAGTTGAGTTTTTGAGTAAGGTTGTTTGGAGCATACACTAGTGCTCCTTTTATAAGGGAAAAAAAGAGATGATAGAAACCCCACCACAATGTTTCAGCGTTTGATTCGACATGGAGTTTAAAATTTTTGAAATTTATAGTCTAAAGTAAATTATAATATTTGTGTGATTATAAATTATTTCTTTATTACAATTTATATGACACTTTTTTTCTTTTTGATTTGTTTTAAAGTAAATGACATCTTTCTTTCTGTAATTAGAAATAACTTATATTTATATAAATAAATAAAATTTATTTTAGATAAAATTTTTAAAAAGTCTTTGTTCTTCTCTTAAATTTTTTGTTAAGTCAAATAACATCATATAAAATGGTACAGAGAAAGTATCTCATTAAAAGTACTTAAAATGAAAAGTTAAATATTTTTTTAAAAAAAATATAATAATGCATCATTCTTTTTAGAACTTATGTCATGTAAAACTAAATATAGGGATTATATAGTACTAACAATTTAAAGAATTTTATCACTAGTCTAGTTTAAAAATCTGCTCTTTTTTTTTAATCATTTATCTCAAAATCTGTTTGATTTTGGGATAATATTTTGAGATGAAGGTCTTTCAGAAATAACATCTTTATCGTTATGATATAATGGTAAGGTCTGTGTGCATTTTACTCTCTCTTTGAACTCCAGTTATAAAATTTTACTAAATTTATTGTTATTATTATTTTTTTAATATAAACGATTACACGTAGTTATCTTAATTTTTTTTAAAAAAAATATTGATTGAAATAAAATATTAGTGGAAAGCATATTAGCACTTTAGAAATTATCATGATTTCACTGAGATTTTCTTTTCGCACCTTTCTGATATACAATCCACTAATTTTAAGTGAGAGATACAGGCCTTCTTTAGTGTTTTTTTTTTAAAAAAAAATTTTTTTGACCAAGTAAACATAAGCGTGTTACTATATGTAAAAAATTGTGATTAATGATAAAATGATTATCAGAAAACTAACTAAAGTAAAGAAGATTATATTAATAGTGTTGATTTATTTGTTATTAGTAGTAATAAACTTTTTGCTGCTGTAAAAATTATAGGTTTTACGTGTTAAATTTCCTCACAAGACATTATTTTTACAGTGAACGATACAACAACATGTCTAGTGGAATTCGATCTCACAAGTGAATTCTGGAAAGAGTAAAATGTATTCAGGATTTATCATTATCTCATAGAGAAGTTGTTCCAGAAGACTCTCGTCTCAAAATTATCAAGCTCCAAAAGCAGAAAATACTAGATATGAAAAAAGAAAAATTAACTAAAATGGAAAAAGCCAATGATAATATACAAATACAATAAAAGTAACAAATATAAACCAAACAATAACAAAAGATATAAAGATACAACTAATCATACTATATTACAAGGCCAGACATCATCGTACCCTTACAAGCTTATTAACCTTCTACCCTAATTAACATAGGGTCACTAATTCAAGAGTATCGTCTCTAGTGATCAATAACGTGAGTTGAGAAATCTAAAATTTCATGTTGATATAAACTTTTTCCTAGATATGTACTAATTTTGATAAATAAAAATAGATGATGTATAGTGTTGATAAAAAATGATATATATTTTTGTAAAATTAGTCGAGATGCTGATCTGAACCTAACAATTATCAAAAATAAATTTTAAAAATAGGACCACAAACGCAAAAATGAAGTGACTTTGACAAAAATGCATAAGAAATAATAGTGGTGTTCTCATTTTTGACTCATAATCAAATCAAGGCACAGTAAGGCACAATCTTTTAGTGCACTTTGTTTGTTTTTCTTGGCAGCAATGTCTTTATGACTATGATTTTCTTAACGAGGTCGGTTGGGCATCCAAAACCATCATTGCATTTCTAGGTTTTTTACAAATAAATAAATAAATAATCTCTTTATAATATTATTTTGTAAGAGTGAAATTAATAACTTTAAAAAGATTATTAGTGTAATTCATGTTTATTTTTCTCTTTCGTCTTCTTTATTTACGGTTAGAAAATAGAGATATTTTTCATTAGGATTAATTTTCTTTTTCGTTTTTACTAACTTAACTCATTAAGAAAATGCATGGCAGAAAATAGATTCTCAAAATATTAACACCAATAATAACAATAACATATCTAGTGATATCTCACAATTGAGGTCTGGGGAGGATAGATTGTACGCAGACCTTACTGCTACCTCATAGAAATAGAGAGCTTATTTCCTAAAACCCTTCGACTATCTCAAAATATCAAAGTTTGTTAATAATTTTTTTTCTCATCATAGGACAAGTGTAAGGTTAGGATGCTCATTTGTTTTTTGGTTAGCACTCAATCATCATCATCATCATCTATATATATATATATATATGTGTGTGTGTGTGTAGCAAATTTGTGTTTTTCCACCCTATGATCGACTATTTGACTAGTCTTAAAGGATCTAAATCCACCCCAAAAGAGGGGATCTATGATCCTTATGTCATTTCACATTTCATGTCAAAATGACATATTAAGTTATTAATTATTAGTATTGTCTTGATTCAATTGAAGTGTCTTATTTAAAAAAAATTGAATTTTTATAATTTTAAATTAAAAATGTATAGTTCATTAAATTTTGTGATTTTAAATTGATGATCATAAGGATGTTAGGATGTGCTTCTAGATGCTTTTAATACAAGATTTTTAGCTGGTGGAATAAGAGGATTAGTTGAATTTTTTTACTCATTTTTTTTATCGACGAGTAATTGATGAGATGACTAATGTGGTTGAGGTTATTAATTTCATTCTAGAAGAAGGTATCAAATATATAGCGAGCAAACACATCTCTTTTTATGTTTTCTTGTATTTACCTTATGTTTCTGTTTTTTTATTAGTTTATTACTTACTTTTTTTGTACTTTTTTATTTTGAATCAAATTCTTGATTTTCATTTTTTATCAAGAAGTTACAATTTAATATTTTCTAGATTCTCCATGTTATTATTATTCAAATGAAAATTCTGATAATTATAAATTGAACTATTATCAATATTAAAAATATTGTTTAAGTAGGACACATTAATTAAGTCTGTGGGAGATAAAATTTGAACAATTTAGGGGGACAATCTATATAGTTTTTAAATGAGGTGTTACAAGAAACCATAATCTTTTTTGAAGTTTGGAGGGACATATATGGCCCTCTTGCTCCCCTTAGCTATATCTACTTTTTAAACTAACTTAACCACTAATTATTAAAATGAGATTTTAACTTTAGAAGCTTCAAGATATGAAACCATATATTTGGTTGGATGGTCAAAATTAAGTACATTCATAAAATAAATATACAAAAGTTATATACTATTATGTATAAAATATGTTTATTGTTTATTGAAACTAATTCATCCATCAATCTCGGATGTAGCTAAAGATTGACTATTTTTTGGCCTTGGAGTATGATGGAATAAAGCAAAATGGCTCTTTAAACTATCTGCGCTTTTTTC
>JAOTQR010000002.1:19099659-19130771 GCA_025774065.1 Solanum ossicruentum | reverse complement strand
AGTCAATGCAACTTTCGACGCTCCTCATGGGTCATCTGGAAACAGCCGCTTTATGTTTTTAAACATAAGGGTTAGGCAGCGTACATCCGACCCCCCTCACCCCGCAATGTGCGGGAGCCTTTTGAGGCACTGGGGTATGTTGTTGTTGTTGTTGTTGTTTATTGAAACTAATATATATGTACTATATGTTGTGTTTGATACGAAAAAAATATTTATTCGTGTGTTTGATTGATTTAAAATTTTCAAAAAATATTCTTTTAGCTAAACTAAGTTCTTAATAATTGATGAAGTCAACAAATGATATTTCACATATAAAATGACTCGTCCCAGCCCTTGGCCCCTAATCCTCATCCTCAACACGACCATATCTCGTGCATTTGAAATTTTTGAGTTTTGGATTCTATTTTCTTTTAAAAAGTTATTATGTAGATTTTTAATTAACAATTTGTACATTTAATAAATCTTTTAGATAAATACAAAGTTTGAACATAAGCTACTAGGTTCAACTGAATTCATAGTCGATCTTCTAGCTCTGATCCTACCTCAACATCTTATTACTTGTCTAGATTATATCAAAACACAAATAAGAGAACTATTTATTTTTTAAAAATAAAAAAATCACACATAGAAATGAAGCAATATTTTGTTTTTTTATGTGAGAATAAGGTTGTCCAAATTTATTAGGAAAGCATTTTACACCTCAAGACTTTTCGACATAAATTTAAATTTAATTAATCTTAATATGAATATTCAATATTGAATACGGAAAAGGTTGTCCAAGTACAGTGTATTAATGACTGAATTTATCTATCAATTTTCAAAGACACTCAAAATGGAAAACCAAATCCATAAGATACTTTTCAAACGTATCAGACAAATATTCCCTCATAATTATTTCCCAAGGTCACCATCTACATTGCTTTTGCCACCCCATGTTTAAAAAGAAGACAATTTTGAGTTACTCTTTTTCTTTTTCATAATTTATTTTTAACCCTTTGGAAAATCATATTATTTTGTAAAAAATTTCAACTATGTGGATTTGTTGTTAAGTAGACATTGACACTTGTCTTCTTTATAGTGGGCGGCCACCCCCATTTGGACTTGCTTATTTTCGTCTTATTTTACGGGGCATTCTTTGATTTGCATGGTATTTAAGAAAAAAAAGTTTTAAAATTAGTGATCTAAATCATTCTTATATATTTGTTTGACTGAGAATCATTTCATTAAGGATAAAAAGTGAATTTTAAAGGTAAATTATTTTCAATTAAAGTAAAGTGACATTCATTTTCAGACGAACTAAAAAGGAAAATGTGTTATATAAAATGATATAGAATAGATATTATAATTAGTTGAGTCATCATTCAGACATTCAATCTTTTTTTTGTTGGTTAACTTTTGTATTATATGATTTATAATTTCTAACTTAGTCTCATCTGAATTTATTCCTCAGATAATGCTGGACTATTTATTTTCACCTTATATAATAATATTTCAATCAAACCCTACGTGTCGTAAATTAATCCTGAAGACATTGGGTTTGTTGGCATTATACTTTATAGGTTGCTTTGTTGGTGAAAAGGTCAATAATTATTTTGACCATCTCACTTGGTGCTCCTCCAACTTGGCGGTTCTTCGGTTTTTGCTTTTTGAGTCAAGAGTGCTTAATCGCTCGTTCTCTTTCCTCAATCAATTCGATTGTGTCAATCTTGATCTAACATTTTGTTGCCATAACTTTCGAACTAGATGTGCATTCTCTGATTTAAATCAAATTCAAAATCAGACAGATTAAGATAAAATCTATTTTAAGTTATTTCAAGGTTCATAACCATCTCATTCCTTGAGAAAAGTTAGAGACTTTTTGATGAATCTAGGACCTCTAAAATATGAATGCACCACAAGAAAAATCTGAATTGTATATTTTCAAGATGTATAAAGTACAAAAATATTACAATATAGAATTTTAAAACAAATAAGATTTTTTTTTCTTGTAAACAAATATGTATAATATTACTTCAAAAGATGACTGAAACATTTGTAACACATTAAAACGTTATTTACAATTTAATTTGGGATAATTAGACTCTCAAGAAATCCCATGAAATAGTAAAAGAAAAAGCTTAGCTAGATAACGAGCTAATATATTTCTTGTACAAAAAGATACAAATAACATTTAAATATTAAAAAAAAAACTCCTCAATTTCTATATATCCTCGTAAATAATTTCTATTTTCCCAATATAGTACATAAAGACAAATAAAATCACTATTGATTAAAGATGCTACTTCATCTCTAGAGTACTTATTTGGGCCCCTATTCGGCCCAAATTCATAAATAGCCTTGGAATGGGCCACCCTCTATTTTGTCTCAATTCTTGATCTAATGGCAAAATTTGCCCTTTAAATGGGCCGATTTTAATTTTCGTTCTTAAAAATCAAAAATTATATATTTTCGGGTGCATAATTTTTTTGAAAAGGGGTCAAAATTTCTCTTGAATTATGTAAATTAGATAACTTATATTTTCGTTATATTTTGGGGTCAAAAATGTCCTTGTCCTTGTCTCAAGAGGCCACAATATCTTCAAAAGTTAAAGCCCTTAGTAATATGGCAAGTTATGTGAAACTAATCCCTCTATCTAAGCATTGCCAATTAGGATTAACGGCAAGAAATTGGACTATTAGCAACAACTATAATCATCACAAAATCTCAAAATATTGTTGCTAAAGGTTTTCATTAATTTTACCTTGCAATGGGCACTGATTTTTAGCGGCGACTAATTTTTAACAACAAAAAAAATTCTAGTAATTAATTTTTAATTTGCGATATAATTTTCTAAAATCAATAGTAAAAGCATCAAATATTATTTCTAAGTAAAATTGTTGAAACCCTTTAGTGGCTATATTTTGATAATTTGTGATGATTTTAGTCAACGTTAAAAATTTAATTTCTTATGGTATATCTTAATAGGTAACGCGTAGGTGAAGGGATCAATTTCACATGACTTATCACATCATTAAAAATTTAAAGTGTTAACTCTTGAGAATATTTATGGTCTAATGGTAGAATATTTTTTATCTCAAAATATACAAAGTACAATAATCTATTTCGTATAATTTAGAGGCAATTTTGATCATTTCCCATAAATTCTTTAAGGTCAATCATAAATATGAATTTTCGAGATAATAATGGAATAAAAAATCAGCTCGAGGTCTTTTCTTGACAAGCAGGGAAGATTTTTTTTTTCTTCAATTGACAACACAGTTGAGTCGAATTTCCATGAAAATGAAAGATCACTATGAAGAAGAATCAGGTGGGTAAAGCATTTGAAAATGGCGAAGAATGAGCATTTCTCTACTTTTTTTTCCTTATAAGGTATACATGCATGCACAGAGATGGAGATAAGATCTCTTTATATAATAAAAAGCGAAGAAATTCGATACCTTATCAATTTCACTGAAGCATATCAATGAATTTGTCAATTGGAGCATTTATTTCCTGTTCACTATATTGCAAAGATTTTTTCTGGTTCGTTTCGACTTCAGTTTCTATTGGAATATAATTTTGCCCTTGTATCATTTCATATGCTTATTAGGTATTTGATAAAATGCCCCAAGGTTGCGGATATTAGAGTGTTCAAATTGATACAACAGATGTGTATGCTCAAGGTTGGAGTATTTATCAATCAAATTTGAATTTCTATTTATTGTATTATATCTTTTAACTGATATTTTGAGACGAGCGTCTTTCGGAAACAACCTCTCTATATCTATGAGGTAGTAATATGTTCTGCATATATTTTATCCTGACCAGACTCTATTAGGTATGTTGTTGTATTATGCCTCTAGCAAAATACTACCAATTATTCATGAGAACTTTGATTAACTTTCATAGGCCAAGTGGTTGTCTATATCACTTTTGTTAGGGTGATATGTACCTAAGTCTTTGATTGGTTTACAGAACATTCTGTATAAAAAGTGAAGGAATCTTCACTGGCAACAGACTGAAAGAGATCTTTTTTGTTGCTCTTTTTCTCTTGTCTTTGTTCGAAGAGCTCTGAATTGAGAAACAAGACTAGTTAAACACTTGATTTTTTTCTAAAAGTGACTTCAGATGTGATAATTACTTTTGAACTTAAGTATTCATAATATTTCTAGAATATAAAATTGAGGAAAATGCTTAGCATGTGATGTGTTTTGTTAGAACGGGTTTCTGCATCTTGTCTTTCAAAGACTTCTTATTGCAAGAATTTTAGATATATGGAACATTCAACTGCTAAAGGTTAGCTCATATTTGTACTGCTAAAAACTATGCAACACAATGGGCTAGGTATTAGACCAGGAAATGAGAATCTTTGAAGATTCAATGGTGTTACAGTATCATATATATAATCTTGAGTTCTAATTGTTATATGGTATTTTATTCCTTTCAAAAGGAGCATCAGCTGAGTTTCCCACATGCGGGGGTCTGTTTGAGACGCAACTCCTTATGTTTTTTCCTTGTATGTGGAGATGAGATCTCTCAATTCCAACTGAAACCATTTAAGTCAAGTTGCTTGCAATTAGAAGCAGCATCAGTTTGATCATCCGTGTTTAGGTCAAGCTTTGGAGCAAAGTAAGGAAGCTTATACTCTTGTGGTGACACCTGCTTCTCTGGTTTTGTTGAACCACTTCTGTCAGTTGCAGCTTGGTGAAAAAGTTTGATGTCTGCATCTATTCCATTGAGTCTTCCATCAACGCAGCTACTGTCGACATTCCGTTTTCCTCCTTGGATTCCAACATTCATTGATAAGTTGCTCCAGTTTGTCTCTTTGGCAAATTCTTTTTCTGTATGCTCATCCATTTTGGGAAACAATCTGTTCTCCTTGAGGTCGTCACGCCATCTTAGTGCAGTCTGCTGTAACCTGGTCTGATTTTCAATGTCTTCTGCGCATGGTCCAAAGTTTAATGTCCTCAGGCCAATTTGGTTATTATGCATTTCCTGCAGGTCCCTCAAGGGGCCTTCAGAGGAAGTTAAGCAGCTATCGATTGAACAATCTGCTAACCGCTGGGTTGCTGGTGTTTGTGGAGTGTGAAATCCTGAAAGTTCTTGTATCTCGGAAAATGCAGAATTCAGGCATTGGTTGGATACTTTGGATACCAAATCAGACAGTTGAATCTTGGCTGCCTCTAATCCAATTGTTCCCAAGTTTTGTGTTCCAAGGGTTTCTTGTGCTTTCTCGAGCACAGCTTGCAAATATTTCCCTTGAGCCTCTATCCTTAGCTGTAAATGTCGTTGCACCTAATCAGTTCAATTAGGCCTAATTTAGAAGATAACAAGGAAAATTTTTCATAGATTTGTATAGTTTTGGCTAGAAGAAAACTTTATGGAGGGGTCACATTGTTACATTGTTAATTCTTATAACAAAAGCACTATATACATCTAGGACTATTCAACTACATCATCAAGTTATCATTTTGTTATCTTGTTTTCCACAATTGTGAAAATTATGTTTTGGGTTATCAATCAATCCGTGAACTCTGCTTTCATGAAAATTGAAATGCCTTATAAAATTACCATAACATTGCTTCTGGTTTTTTCTTCAGATTATGACACAGGAGGTCTCGTCTTTTGCTGCTTACATTTTTGCATGGGGCCATTGGCATTTATGGTTCTAAAATCCCTTATGTAAGTTAAATTTTGCAACAGTTTCTTACCTCAAGCTGTTCATGAAGCCTTCTTTGGACCTCAATTTGCATCTGTATTGCTTCGCTTATTGGTATATTGCTGGACAAGAAAAAGTTTGGTTGATATAGAGTAAGGTATGGCTCAGACATGAAGTAAGATGATATTAACAACTTAATTCTGTTAGTTCTTACTTGCTTGGTTGGGGTCCAATGCTTGGATTACTCGTAGGGCTTCCAGTGCTCTCACATATTTTCTCCATGCTTGCTGCTACAATTATTCACAAACAATAAATTTTACAATGTTCTCTCTCTGTAGAAGCAGCTTTTTGGATTTATATATTCTTGAAAAATATTGGATTTCTTACCAGCTTTACTGGCTCCGCTAGAATTTGCTTGTCCATGGTGGTTCTTACTTAGTCTGTATTTCTGCCAGCCAAAATAGAAGATTAGATTTTCAGTTGCAGCTCAAAAGTACCTGAATTTCACGTTTGCTCTTCAATTATATTGACATAGACAGTTTTAAAGGTCTTGTAGTTGATTTAGAAGGCGTGTTTCACTCTTAACCCAATGATTTTTGTCTGGAATGGTTGTGTGAAAGCTATGGTATGAAGGTTTTTCAAGGCTGATTGTGTCATCCTTGAAATATCTAACCATGAATTGTAGAAAAACTAACCTGAAGATGGCTCTTTAGGTGATATAAGGTTAGTCCCTGGATCCCCATAAGTTTCAGAACTGACTTTGGTGTGGCTTCTGCAATAGAAGAATGGTGGATATTTAATTATCTCTGTGAGAAACAACATGCATCTGATGTGTATCCAAATTAGCATATTTGTGTAAACTTACTGTCTGCCCCACCAAGTTGGTTAACTGCTTCTATAAACCTCTCATGGAGGTCTGGCGTCCATTTCAATCTTGGCTTAGCATCGGTTGAAAGAACAAGCCCCGAGTCTCCACTGGCATTCCCACCTTGTAGAAACAGATGCCTTTCAGGGAAAGTCATTCTTGTTGAAGAGTGCATGTCGGAAACTTGGTGGTGATGATGGTACATCTTCTGGCCTTGGATATGAATATTTGGTTATCAGTGAATAAGTCTTATGGTAAGCTTTATAGGCATGATGGGCGACTCAAAGTATTTGTCGCGAACCTAGAGGGAATCTGATGTCACTTCAGGTTCAGTGGCTACAGTCTCGTCTTACTCTTGAATTCCAAGTAATGATTCTTTACTATTTTTCACAGTATATAACATTATTTTCCATTTGGTTAAATAAAGTTTTCTGCTACAGCTCTATATATCTCCTTGATTTTCTTTGACCAAATTCACAAAAAAGACCCAGCCCTAATAAGCAAAGCAAATGAAGAGAGAGGGAGGGGGCGGAGGTCCATGAAGCATAGCATCTTGGACAGGTCCAACAGAACTAGATAAGGCGGATCTAAGGCAGGTTCTGTGGGTTCAACCGAATTTCAGCTCAAACCATGTATACATAGGGAAAAATCATTTAAAATATATGCATATTATCATTCTGAACTCACTGATTATAAATTCTGAATTTGCCTCTAACTCTAGAGTCTAGACCAATCTAATTTTCATACCAGCTTAAGAAAAAAAAAATCTTGTCCTTCCAATTTTACACATTTGTGGGTCCTGTATGCACGTTCGCTTTCTAATCTAAGGGAAAGGCACTATGCATTAGATTCCTCTGCATTATAAGTTCCTGAAACACTTACACACCTTACAATAGGTACAATAATTGATCCACCGAAGACTTTTTCCTATGCACACATATTCTTTATCTGTCAAAGTTTGGGAACCATATTCCAAGAACTAATATTGGAATATTTTTTTCCCTGATGGAGATTGGAGGAATCCACTATCTATGATGTCCTGAAACCTACAAAACCATCTTCCTTTTCAAATGGAAGATTCTGTTGACTGGAGCATCTAGTACTGGGTATTAGATACATGCAAGAAAGAAAAGGCAAAAAGGTAGGGAAATGGTTAAGATGCTTCCCGTATTGAAAACCAAAACAAGAAGAAATGATACAGATTTTTTCATTAGTTTCAGTTTGTATAGTTGTGGACATGATACATGCAATTAGTTGAGAAAGTGTATTTTATCATGTCAAATTGACTGTAGCTTTCTTGGCAAAAGGAGATTATCTAACATCTTGGATTTTCTAAACCTCATGCTGTATCAAATCCTCTGCTGCTTATAATTTCTTCTTCTTTGTATGTCAAGCCATGTCACGGAATTCAATTCCTTCCCCGGTATCTCTAGATTTATACTTGCATATATTCATTTCTGGTTTGAGGAAAAGATCATCTTATTTTATGAAGTGTAGTGTCTCTTCAAAGTCCTGCATGATTTTTTTGATCGGAAGTGGGGTGGGCAACCTCTACACAGTATAGGAACAAGCAGGTCAGCTCGGATGGTTAGTGATTTTAGTGCAACATCTTGGCCTGTACCTGGTGATATGAAACTTCCTGAATCTCTTGAGCATCCTTTCCGTTGCATGCTATTCTAAAATATGTGAATATTGAAAAGGGAAGAAGAAATAAAATAAAAAGATATAGTGGAGAGATGCTTCTTCGCTTTGTCTGAAGGCTAGGAATCAAATGAAGAATACTTGTCTTGTTCTCTCCTTCGGTAATTTTGGTACTTATTCTGCGTGGATAGCCCTAAAATAGAGAGAAGAGGACCTACAGCTAAAAGTTTTCTATTCTTTTATTGGTATGAAATGGCCATCTCCAAAGCATTGGGACCCTTTCAGAAAAGAAGAAATAAAGGAATGTACTTCCATACTTGTTTGATGGAAAACATGACAACTCGCAACTGGAAGATCCGAATTCACCTTTCACATAAGTCTTAATTGCCCTAGATGAATCTATATATCCTGGCCTTACAACATACCTTTTACATTCTCTTGCTCGGTTATGGGTTAAAATGTGTCCATACACAATATAAAGATACGGTTACTTTGTTTACAATCATAGTTCTATTTTCTTGGATAAGCTTGATAATCTCAATTTTTTCCTCATATGTTGAATATCTAGTTTTCCAAAATATAACACCCCTCTAATTTGTGAAACTCTTTTTTCCCTTCTCTTTTATCTGTTAAGTTTATCTAGGGAAAATTAGTGAACTTAGACTAAGCTTCTTTTGAAAGGCTTAGCCTATTTTGCATCTGTGTCTCTTACTTTGTTTTAAGTGTATATCTGCTTTATGATATTTGCTGATAGGAATAAATTAGGGACTATTACGAGTAAAAAAGAGTATGGTGTGTAGAGATACCGTATGAATTGAGCTGTGAAGATTAGGGACTATTACAACGAGTAAAAAAATTAGATACCGTATGAATTGAGCTGTGCAGCATTTCAATCTACTGTATACATATAGATGATTGCATTGGATAGTATTTTCAAAGGAGAATCTTGTTTCTGTTTGTAATCTTTTTCCATCAAGGAATCGATCCTCGAGATCACTTATACTTTGAACATTATCTGGGATCAGTTCTCCTAATTTCATTTAATGGTTATAATATGTTAGTTGAAAAGCATGCCACACCCTTAATTTAATGTTGCTAATGGATTAAATCCTGGATACCAATACAGCCTATTAAACTATGACGGAATATTATCAACTGATGAACTGTCAATGCTGAATAAGTTCACATGCTATGCAGTAGAGTGTAGGTTATATGATCCCATGGTTATTGAGAATACAAGTTAAAATCTGCAGCTGTTACAAAATGAGGTTATAGCTTTGCATATTTAAGAAATGCCAGGTGTCAAAAGGGAAAAGAATTTTGGCATTATTATTTATTAGTCTTATATCATGTATGCTTAATTAGGCATAGAAAATAAGTGAAAACTCCTCATCTTTGAAAATATGCGTATTTGTTTTCAGTTGAACTTTTGCAGAAAAAAGAAGAAAAGAATCAGTTGATTCTGATATGATAGAATATTTTATGGAGTTTGGAGGAATGCATTTTTGTATGCAGTTTAAAGGAATCCATCACAACCTTCACTTAAAGTGGCAAAAAGAATCTCAACTGTTTTGCTGGCATGGTGGCTACTAGCTATGATGATAAATAACTTTTGTATGCTCGTGGTTTGCTTCTTATCATTGATCATATTAGAGTTCTTAAGTTCTTGATGTTCAGGAGATGTTTTTTTCCACGGTGAAAATGGTACTTAATAACAAAGTTACATTGGAACTTGTACCTGTTAGCTCTCATCAACACTTGTACCAAGTGACTGTTTATAAAGGCTTAACAACAACATGTCCAGTGAAATCCATTGATCATATTAGAGTTCTTAAGTTCTTGATGTTCAGGAGATGTTTTTTTCCACGGTGAAAATGGTACTTAATAACAAAGTTACATTGGAACTTGTACCTGTTAGCTCTCATCAACACTTGTACCAAGTGACTGTTTATAAAGGCTTAACAACAACATGTCCAGTGAAATCCCACAAATGGGGTATGGAGAGGTTAGAATATATGTGAATTTTACCAGTACCTGATAGAGTTAGAGGGTCTATGAAGGCTTAAACATATCGAAATAAGTTATCTAGATTTTCTTTTTGTGTTTCTATACATATATACATTGGAACTTGTGTAGAAGAATTCTTTCAAGTACTCTTTTCTTAATTTCAAGGGACCACGTTAGCTTCTCCAAGGCAAAGGATGAACAGAGAGGACAGCAAATCGGGTAGCTTTTTCCTCTCAAGGTAAACAAAATCTAGTACTACTAATATGTAAAGAAATAGATCTCGAGTCTAACTCAATCCTAGAAGCTAAGTTATGATGGGAGGATTGTCCAAGTCCATATAAGGAGACCACACATCTCATTAACTACTGATATGAGACTTTTTCATTCTTAAACACAATTTTAAACCCTTCAAAAATTATGTGTAGTGTTATTCATCCAGCCAAACTGTCATTTGATAAGTGTTGAATTGTTTTCTCTTTTTTGCCATAACAATGAACAGTTGATTGATGATATGCGAGATTTATAGGTTGAACGTTTGGTTGATGATATGCGAGATTCATAAGAAGTTTTATGTTTCCATATGAAATGATAACTGCTATAATGTAACTTCCATTATCTTTGAAGCAGGGACGGAGACAGGATTCAAAAATTGCTAAAATATCAGATCCTCTCTGTAAGTTGTCACTACACTAGAAGCTCTCCTTGTGTTAATGAGATGGGAAAAATGTTCATCTACACACCGCGTAAATGTGGCTCTGCCACTGCTTTAAAGGACCCAAAGCTCTTTTCTAGAATGTCAAACAAAAGTACTTAACTTATCCTTGGTGTCGCCATAAAGCCATGACTGCTGCTTCTCTCTTTGGACATACAGTTAGAGTTAGAAATAGCCTTTGCTTTTTACGATCCAATCTATTTTGTTCCTCTAATTATCCTCTACTGGTTCCTTTGTGTTATTTGCAAATGATGTATTCTCCACTTTAAAGAAGAGAACATGTGCTCTTGTTCTTTCTTGTACTTCCATTTCCTTTTGAGGTTAACTTAATTTTACTTTGAAAAAACAAGATGAAACTCACAAAAAAAGGAAGATAAGAGCATTTAGAATCAATCATTGGCTAAAACTTGAAAAAGAAAAAAGATAGAAATGACCACAGAATGATATTCCCCGTAAGGAAAAGGGATTCTGCTGTGAAGGGATAATATAAAGTTGGATTCTGGGGAATGGTATTTCAGAATCTTAACTCAAAACTAAAGCCATAGGTCGCAGTCGTCCCGAGGCCAAGAATTTCTTGGTCGATGTTTCACATTACAATCAAATGGACTTGAATAAAATTAATCTAAAACATAGTAGCTAGGATGAATACTTATTCGTGTTCATATTATTCGATTCCAACTAATACAGAAATAAGAATAGTTGATTTCTTGTTACTTTCTAGTAACATTTTAGATGCTCCTAAACAATCAACGTGCATATAATCTATGATTTTATCCTCCGATATAATTTGCCAAACATTTTTAATGCTTTGAGATATATTTGTCTTTGTTTTGCTTATGACAGAAAGAGAAAAGAACAGAAGAAGATAAAGGTAAGAATCAAGGTCTGCTGGTCATTGACATTATTGAGAAAGAAACTATGACAGAAAACTATTTATACATACTTTTAATTGTTTTAGTAATTAATTTCAATATAGTTAGTTACTTATATACCTTATATAAGTAACTACAGAAAAATTGGAGTCTTGACCCAACTCTAGTGCACAGGAAATCCATCTTTCTTATATTCTCTTAAATAGATTCTTTGAGACCATATATTCTCTTAGAGCTAGTAGCACTTCCTTGTGTTTGCTTCCACAAATGCACTATACTTTAGTTTCTATCTGGAGCTCAGTATTCTCTTTGGATTTCCAATTTTATTTGAAATTGTTTCGCATAAGGCCCACTAAAGTGGGAAGCGGTCTCTACATGAAGATTTTCAGGACTCGAACTCATGACCTCTAATCAAGGATAGAAGAATTGTGAAGCACAAAGTTCTTTGTGAGATCTGAGACCTGAACTATGCCCCTAAGCAGGTGCACAAATTATTCACAATCTCAGCAGGTGAGCAAATTATTCAATCCTGACAAATGGAGGTAGTGACAGTAACATGCTCAATGAGTCTGGTAATGAAAACCTAAATTCCTTAATGCTGAGGGGTGTGTTGCGACTAGGCGTGGCAAAATTAAGCCCAATCCGCCCAATTCATTGAAGTTTGGGCTATTAGCTCAATCCAACCCATTTCAACCCATTTAAAATCGGTTTGATATGCAGTCCGAAATTGACTCGAGAGAGATTTTATTAAAATATTTTCAAAACACTTTTTTTAAAATTTGATATGTTCTATATAACCATAAAAAAGAAAAAAATAATTTAATTAAGTACTAAAATATTGAAAAGAACAAATAAAATAAGTAAAACTTAGTAACAATTGGATCGGGTTGGGTGTTAACCCACTCTATAACTCGTTACTCAATCCGTTTTGATCCAAGCAAATTTGGGTTGGGTTGAATCTTGACTCGCTTGTTGTCTGTCCTATTATAACTTACTCAAATTTAATCCAACCCACCCAATTGTCATTCCTAGTGACGACTCACATGTTGAATCAACAAGCTCAAAAAATGGATGGTGTTTAAATGCGCAACCTACACTGGGCCGTCGGGCAAGTGCTTGGCCCTAGAAGTCAAAAATACTACTGCCGTATATACTTGTCACATTTAGATTTGGTGACTATTTAATTACAACATTTCCCCTTTTAGTTGATGTTTAGTAGTCTTGAAAAATGATTTGGGAAATAAGTAACAAGTGCTAGTTACTATAAACCATGAAAACAAATAATTATCTTTTCTTCGTATGTTAAAAGTGACAAGTAAAAACTAAAATCTATTTTTGGAATAGTAGATGAGTTAAGATGAACAAAAGGGGTAAGTGATTTGTTAACCGATATCTATCTTTGTGAACGATAACAACTTAACAAGTATCCTGTAAAATCAATCGAGATTCGCGCCCAGAGTTTACAAATATTCCCTAAAACATTGTGCAGCATTTATGGGTCATTCAGCTAGGAGGATATGATCTCATTTGATACTCATTGCTACACAATTAGGACCCTCTAATCGTTTGTGCAAGTGGAACTTAAGAGTGTTGGTCCTTATTATTTTAACTTGATTATCATTCAAAAAGGAACAAAGTTTTGCACATGGCAAGTTTCAACTTGTGTCTCTAAATTTGATCAAATCAAATGCTTTGGAATCAAATTCTCCACAAAATAGGGGAAGCTCAAATGATACCTAATGGGATGGGCATGCTCCTCACTGCTCTATGGTTTATTATAGTCATACTCTGTTTCGTATCTGGTAGTTAGCCTTTTGCTTCCTCCTTTTCAATCAAAATTTCTTGAGTTCTTCTAATTTGTAACTTCATCGAAATCGGAATAGTTCCTATACTACTACATTAGTATGAAATCGAAATGCGTTGAAATATTTCTTATTTCTTAGAAAACGGAATTTCATGAGATGTAACAGAAGTCATAGAGATAAAAGTAGGATTAAGACTAAATTACTCAAAACTAGGCTTAAGGTAGTTCAGTCACCCTCAGGATTGAGATTCTAATACAGGTGACACTCTCTCATGCATTTACAAGAGGAACTGAGTTATATATCAATTCATGCCTTTTTTTAACTTACAATCGTGATGGTTGCATCAGTTTGCACGTACTTCAATTAATTTCATGAAATATTCTTGCTAGGGAGTTAGTTCAGATTCCTAATCTTCAGAAAAATTGCACTACATAAATAGGTTTAAAAGTAGGAACTTGGCGTCTTCGTGCTTTACTTTATACTAGTTCTGAAAACGTGTATTATATGTTTATGCCAAAAATTTAATCTAAATATATTGTATATGATAAATTTGGTACAATATATTTTAGAACATAATTATGAGAAAATAGAGGAACATAATATTTAACTTGAAAAAGAGAAGTTCAATAAAAATAACAAATTAAGAACAAAGAAAAGTTTGTAATTTCTTAAACTTTGCGCTCTTTTTCTCTGACAGACTATCTTTTATAGTAAATTTATTCAGACATAAAACAAATTATAAACTTTATAATATTAGGCGGATCATATAAGTGATGATGTTTATGTCAATTTTGTAATACAGAATAGAAAGAGATTGTCTAGTTTATGATTCAACTAAGAACTTGAAGCATATCCCTAATAACACTGCTACGTCGAAGTATACGTAATAAACTCTAGAAGTAGTTTTCTATTTTGCATAACAAATAACAAAATGCGATCTCATAAAATTTACGTAGAAAATAAAAAAAACTTCATCATATTACTTACTAGTTTGAGAAATAATGAGCAAAAAAAGTTAAAGTAGAACTGATAATTGTAATGACTTAGGGGGGCATACATGTAAAAGGGCATATTGATGTAAATAGTTTGCTTCAAAGGGGCATAAATTTAATTTGTCCTTAGGAATAACATATTGAAATGCCAAATACATACCAATGTATGTGTGTGTATATATATATATATATATTATCTAACAAATATGCAATCTAGTATTAGTATAAATTAAATGTTTAGAAATTAAGACTTTGACTATTCTGTTTTGATTAACATGTATTTTAAATGTAATTTATTAACAAAAGGAGTTGTTCATACTTTCTTTTGGATATATATTTTTATGTGTGAAATGTGTTAATATGATACAATTGAGATATTTTTTTTGAATTGTCAAAGTAAATAATACTTCATTATATAATATCAGTCGAAGTTGAATAAACGATTGATCATACCGCAAAATACAGAAATCAAACTTCAAAATATCAATCCATACCGAATTAAATTGTTATGATAATTCAAATACCAAAATAATTGTACCAAAGTTTCAAATAGCCTAATTGAAAGCAATATTTAAAGAAAAAAGTGAATTATACCACACAAAAACATTTAACAACCATCCAAAAACAAGTTGATACAAAACATGGTTACCTGCCACCATTGTAACAACATTTACGTGTGGAAAAATAAAAACAAAAGATAGACTGTATGCAATGCCTCGTCCCAATCAATATATTATAATATATAATTAGAATATATTATAATATATAATTAGAAAATTCGGACTTTGAAAAAATGACAACTTCTAGTTAAGTCTCATCAATTATTTGAAATTCTTCAAAATAAAAGTCAATCATCGTGACCACTGGCCAATTCCTAGATTAACAGCAAGGATATTATAGCTCAAGAAATTAAACACAACATAAAAATTATATATATAATTGACTAAATTAGGAGAAAATTTTATTTTTGATGGCCCATTTTCTTGGAAAAATTACATGAATAATCAAATATATACTGATTAATTAGTTAACATGGTTATAATTTGAATCAATTACAGCTCGCAACAAACATCTGGCTGTAATTATAGTTTGAAGTTTGTATGATTCGCGCGATTTCTACAAAAGTTGTGCATGATTATATAAAAATTGAGTGTGAATCAAATTGTATAACGAAATATATAAACACTATGAATTGTATAACGAATTATACAAACACGATGCATGAATTGTATAGTGAAATATACAAAGGCTATACAAAAATTACGAATTGTATAGCGAATTATACAAATGTCACTATAACTATGGATACGAAATTTAATTATCCAAATTATAGCTATGAAGCATAATTAAGATATTTTTTAGTGGTTATATGTGAAATTTTTTAATAAATATCTTGAAGGATATATCAATCATTTTAATTAAAAATATGTCTATTAACAGCCTTTCACCAAGTATACTAACTGTTTGTTATTTAATTTTAGTACTTGTTGCTTGCCAATTACTTCAATTATAGACTTATTTTTTTGATAACAACTTAGGATCATGACATGAATGTTGGAAAGAAAATCAGACAAAATCCCCACAAAATAAAATTGAAAAGGAAAGGAAGATAACGTCTTGGACCTTTCATTAAGCAGTGTTGTTTAAATAATTTCCTCCTAAATGACAATGAAAGCTTACCCATAATTTGAAACTTTACTCGATAATTAACTAATTGAACGACTTCTATATTTATTATATATAATATTTTTATCATATATAAATAGTATAATTTTTATTCGAATGGAGATCGGAGTGAATCCCCTAATTATAAGATGGCTCCGCCTCTGACAAAGAAGAACAAAGGAAAATATAATGAAATCTGAGCGGAGCTAAGAAGCCATCGTACAAATTTTATCGAATTAAATAACTTTAAATTAAACCATTTTTTTTTGTATCAAAAATTCATTTAAGTTTATATTTTAAACAATAGATTTGGAATTTAATTACTAATAACATCTTGCCACACTATGCCATGTAAAATGTTCAAGACCTATAAAATTTCAGATTAAACTTTTATACTTTATACTATAGTTTAATGATTTATTAGTACTTCTTTTGTATTTATTCAAATCGTATATTCCTTAAGTCGTTTATTTGAGGAGTTTGGGGTTATCGTGTCTGTTTGAGCTATCTGCTTTAGCTGCTTTAAGTAGACAGTTGCAGCAGGCAACTATTGCTTAGCTTGATGGTCCTAGCCCGACATCTTAAATCCAGCATTTTGAGATCGAATTTCAACAACGACCATCAACTGCAACTATGAAATTACAATAACGGATCTATTTAATTTTGCGGTGGCTATTAAAGTATCAGCACAAATTGACTTCAGCTACCTGGCTGCTTAATTTTACTATGTCATTTCTGTTAATTATTGTTTAGTTATTTCTTCATCTACTGTAACTATCTACTTAATTTTGCGATAGCTATTAAAACATATATTGTGTCTGTACAATTTACGGGATTCAAAACTAGTATGTTATAAGAGATCTAGTTTACATTTAGAAATATTTAAATTAATTGCAGAATTTATTATAATAATTATTATGTATTAATTTGAGATAGTTATAAATAATTGATAAACTTGCAATTATATATCCATTTTTTGTCCATATATAATTGAGTTAAATTGTTTATTTGAAAAATATCAGACCAACGTGGAAGGAGCGCTTGTGAAGCAGATTCATGTGAAGAGGCTCAGTTATGTCTTCGACAGAGTGTACGGTTTTTTTTTCTTTTTTTAACTCCCAGATCTAATTTATAAATATCGAAAATAATATTTCTATCTTATAATATTAATTTTATATGTTATATGAGGTATGTGAATTTATGATTGTTTTTTCCATAAAATTAGGTGTTTCATTTATGTGTACTTATTTATGTGTGTATATACAACAACAACAACAACAACAATATTACCCGATGCCTCAAAGGCTCCCGCCCATTGCGGTGTAAGAAGAGGTCATTGATTTATTATTATCTGTTGTCGTCCATGCCATAAAAATGTTAAATAGTGTACTTATTGAAGATTAGAGATTAATTTTCACTTAATACATTTTTTCCTTCTTTTTATTAGTGCACTCGTGTTCTACGTATCTTAAAATTCACATTAATTATAAAATAGAGATAAAATCTATATATACTCTATTTTTTTTAAAAAAAAAAACTTAATAAAATATATTGTTGTTGGTTCTGCTGTTGGTATCATAGTACATTAATACTGTATAACTGTAGCTTAATTTGTTGTAAAATATTAGTAGTATTTCCTCAATTTTATCTAACGTGATACTCTTTTTTTTATCCGTCTCATAAAAAGAATCATCAAAATAACTTAATTTTAAAATTTTTATTTTACTCTTAATAAAATAATTTTTAGTTAAACAAATAATTTTAAATCACATATTTTAAAAAATTTTATTTTTTTTAAATATTATATTAAATCAAAAGATGTCATATAAAATCGGAGAGAGAATACTATTTTTCTGGTCATCAACTTATTACTATGACTTATTAATGTTGAAGTTTCCACATTTGCCAAAAATGTACAGAAGTTAAATCCTTTTCACCACTTGGATCTACATGCAACACCAATATTTTAACATGTCACATTATTCAAAGTTTGGCCTAATTCCAAAAGAAACGTACAATTTGAAATTTTGAGTGGGAGTACACCCCTCCCATAGTTAATTTAATTAACTACAATATTTAAATTTTAGATATTTGATAATAATATAAAAATATTAGTTATGAATTATATTCCTTTTCATATTAACTCTCAAAAAGTGAAATATATATGATAAATAAAATAAATTATTTTCTCCATTTTATATTATAAAGATACCTTTTTACAAATATTTGTCCCATGTTGTAAGGGTATTTATTAAATTATGATAGAATTAATTATTTTTTCTCATTTTACCTCCACTATTAATTAGTATATTAATGATTTTTTTCTAACTTAATTTAATATACATTGATATAAATAAAAAGTAAAATAGTAAAATTTTTTAATATATTAATAATTTTTAATAATCGTATAAAATGAAAAATATTCTTATATTATACAACGGAGAAAATAATAGAATAATAGCAGAAGCGTAAATTTCAATATAAATTTCTTATCGGTTTGTTTCTTTTGATGTTTTATATAAATATCTGTATTAATTAACATAATTAAATAAAAATACATAGCAGCGCGCACATAAATGCACGAATATAGTGAAGTTAAAAGTACAAACTTTTTGCATTGCTATTTAAGTAAACTATAGATTCTGTTACGTACGGATAATGTAATTAAATATGTAAAATGTGTAGTATGTCAGAAAATAATAATAATAGAAAAAAAATCACTTAGAGAAAATAACACATACCTTATCACTATTCTTTCAAAGTAGAAAAATTCTTTTCAAAAAATTCTTGGTTCAAATACATCAAATTCAAAAGTATAACAGATAATAATAGTACAAGACACTGACAAATTTAAACTTTTGCATGAACAAAACCTGAACATGTTAAATATTTACTTCAAATATCATTTAAATATTATACCAATCAAAGTATTTTTATATGTAATAATTAATCTCTACATAACATTCATGATATTATGCATCATAATACCTACTTTATTCAAAAAAGACAATTTACATTTTAATTCTCACATAAACTAGCGGAACCAACAAAAATCGAAAAAAATTTAGAAAAATTGCATGCGATTTTTACCTCAACTAAGAAATTGTTGGTTGAGAACAAGAAAAAAAAAAGTAAAATTTTTCGTAAATTTTACTGCCACGTCGGACTTAACGACTTCACGGAGTCTAACTTTAACCACCATAAAAAGGACTTCCGCGCGCGCTTCAATTTCTTCCAGGGGGACCCACTTTCCGATCTGAACCCAACTCTGAAAGCACTGCATCGATCTCCTCGGCGGCCCAGGATTCCGATCTCCGGCCCGACTTGAACCGCATCATCCCTCCCAAACCGGTTGAATCGGAAACCGGTTCAACGCTCACCGGAACTTTACGAACAGCGTTGCTCTTTCTAGGCGGAACTGGCTCTTCCGGTATGGAATCATGCGTTCTCTCAATACTAGACTTAACCGGTTTAATGTGACTCCGACCGAATCCGAAAATCGAAAGTACTCGTGCATAAAATCCGATTTTACGTTTAGGTGCTCTGCTGCTTTTTGATCTCTCGAGTGATATTTCACATTTTTCTGCCGCTTCAGATGATCTCCGACGACCTTTCTTCGATCTCACTCTTCCCATACATGAGACCTTCGGCGACACCGGTTCCGGCTGGGAAACAGCTTTCAATGCCGATTCAGACCGTTTCGTCGGAAAAAAACGTATATTCGCCGGTTTACACGTTTTCCTCTTCGAATCAACAGAACTACTCTTCGGTAATCCGAAAAAAGTAGTTTTAGTTTTCAAAGTCAATGGAAGTCGTTGTGAGCTCGAATTCAAATTTGGAGTCACATTCGTTCCTCCGTGTGAACTATTACCTTTCGCAGATTCCTTACGCTCCAGAAAGGCATTTCTATCAAACCAATCGAGTTCAGCATCTTTCGAAAGGCAGAATGACTCTGGCGGGAAATCCGGCGGAAGTTCCTTTTCGTCGTCCGGAATGTCGTGCTTCTCCGGTTTGACGCCGGCGGCTTTCGCCAGAGTTTCACATACAATTTTCCGGTCATTACTTCCGCCAGAACTGGTAGAAACTGGTGATTCCGAATCAACTTGAGTCATTATCGAGAAAGAGAGAGAGAGATACAGTCGAGAAAAAATTCCAAACTCAGAGGCGATTTGAGTCTGTTTTGAAAAGTAGACTAGTGGAATATATTTAAAAAGGACTCGCAGAAAATAACTGTACTTGTCAAAATTTACCGCGGTTACTAGAGTTAAAGTTGGACAAAAATTGGACCTAGTGTAGATATTTGATAATAGAGGTGCATTATTAAGTTTAATTTGATTTTGAAGTTTATTTATTTAACTTATCAATTTATAAATATATTAAATAGTTAGAAAATATTAAGATATTGATTTATTAATTATCGATGGTTAAAACTTACTGGCATTTAGTGTATATACCTATTAATGCATGCATGCCATATGTTGAAATTAGAGTTCAAGTAACCATGAAAAATCTATTAATTTGGTGTCTATATCGGAGTGGGAAAGTTTTTATTATTATGTGTTATTAAATACTGATTATTATCGGTGTCATCAGTTTAATCGTTAAGAATTGACAAAATGAAGTCGTTGAAACTAATTTAGAAATCAGATGACAAATCAAATGAACCATATACAACTTGGTTAACAAATTGCACTAACACATTATAGAATAATTCAGTTTGAGACAGTAAAAAAAAAAATAGAAGTATGAAATTAAATTTAAGTCAAGAACTGTATGTATCAAATTGGATAAATATAATTTATGAATTGATTATTAGATGATCGTTTAATCTTGTCAGAAAAATCTTAATAGGATTAAGTGGAACAAAATTGATTGGATGGTAGAATCGTGAAAATACTTGTTTTTTTCCATATTTTGGACCTTAGCTCCATGGAAAAATATGTTACTGCTAAAACACTGAATGATTGACATTTTTTATCAAAACACCATATATGAATAGTGTGAACGGCCTAAACAAATTCTTGAATAGCAAACAACCATTGCAGATACTCATGATCATTAAGAATCGAAATCCAATAATAAAAAAATTAAAATAATTATCACAATCACTAAATCGATAATATCAATAAAAAAATAACTTTGTTTTAATTATCGACTTGAATTCAATTTTAAACAAACTTTGACATCACATACATTTATGACATTTGACTATAATGTTTGTTTCACATTGAACTATTCCTTTTTCGGTTTGGGCTTAAAAAAGGTATACATAGACAATATACATAACTAGTAACCATAATAGATTACAATGCTAGTAGCATAAGATTTTCTTCTTCTTTTTATTTATATATATATAACTCAAAATCTTTCTTCTTTCTTTTTTTTTTCTAAAAAAAAGTAAAATTACAAACAATAATCCATTTAATAATTGAAATTTTGAAAGAGTGATGTGATCCCAACACCAACTAAGCAAATGCTAATTATTTTACATTAATAATTAGTTATTTTTAGTCACATTCGATGAGGACAGACTTGAGAGTACAAAATGGTGTCATCAACTGATTATATTTCATATGACTATGAATAATGCACGTGCCAACCCCATGGACCCTTGTTTTATAGTACTTTGGAATGGAATCTCAATATTTTCGACTTTGTGATTTAGAGCAATATATATTTTTTTCGAAAAAGTAGTATATATATATTTGCTATTTAAACAATAATGTATATTACAATTTTTTTAACAGACTTATAGGTATTGAATTTATGAAAATTCTAAACTATAAAATATTACATGATTTTAAAAGATTATCCCGTACAATTTTTTATCTATTCAAATCCGATCAAATGAAAAAAAATCACTATTTCTCTTTTGTTCAATCATAAATGCGATTTTAGATGGATAATGAATCAAATTAACAGTTGAATCAAAGAAATTTAAAAAAAAAATATGTGTAAAAAGGATCAAATATACCTTTACATGGATTTTTTAAAAAAAATAAATTTAATTATTTTTCACTTTCGTTACATAAAAAGGATATATCTTAGTTTATTTATACGATAATAAAAATATATAGAATTCACTTTTACAAAAATAAAGGGTACATTAGATTCTTTTTCCTGAATTTTGATTATGTTGTTAAATTTACCAAAAAAATAATTAAAAAAAACATATCCAATGAATAATCTTATTATTAAAAAAACCAATATTATAATTTATAATTCCTTAATTTCAAAATTAAACGACTTAAAGTGTCTTCACCCCTAATTCCAATTACCTCTTGACTATTGTTTCATATACTTTCATTTCTTACTTCTTTATTGACTTGGTAAAAGGAAAATAAAAAATTATATGAATAACCAAGACCGGAGACTCAAAGACTTGAGCATTAAATAATGGCCGAAAAATTAGTTTGTTTTTTTTAGAGTATTTGTTTCATTGACCTCTTGACTATTGTTTCATTTTCCTATCCTTTTTCAACAAAAATCCTTAAAAAATATAGTAATCTCGATATAATAATTGTATTTCGGATACATTAATTCAATTTGGGGTATAAAAATTAGCAGTTTTAAATATCAACATGTAACATTTAAATCATGATATATTGGACATAGATATAATTTTAGAATTGGAATTAACGTATCCGGATTACTGAATTGACGTATCCAGATGGAAAGAAGAGATTTTTGAAATTTTTGAAAATGGGTGAGATTAATGAAAAATATGATAAATAAAGGAATGATTAGGTAATTTTTCTTTTTCTTTTTTTTTTTAAATATGATCTTAGGAGATTCTTACGTTTTAATAGGATATTAGATTTTTCTTTATCCCGATTCTTAATTTATCAATATTGGACTTCCATATTGAATTAGGGCAATTTGCGCTTCTGATGTTTAGTCTTGGGCATACAGGGTGTTAAGTCCCACATCGATGGAATGAAAACAAATTGATTTTTTAATAGATTTTGAACAACTCTTACTCTTTGAGCTAGTTTTTATGATTAAGTTAGGTCTATGATGTATTTCTTAGAAATTAATGTCGAGGACGAGTCTATAAACCTTTAATTTTAAATGTGAAAAGCTCCTTTGAAATAGAGGGATAATCAAAACGTTTACTGCACGCCAAACCAAACTTAAAGTTAAGCACGTTGTTTTTTATTTTTCCCAAAACAGAAATTCGACAATTTGAGATTGTTTTATGTTTGTTCAGCCTTACTATATCATTAAATGTACAATTGGAGTAAAAATTCCAAAAAAAAAAAATTCTAGATTTAATTGGAGTATTCCATTTTTTAAATTTCTTACTTTACAATTTTTTTTGAATTGCGTTCAAATGACTTTTTTCAGTATCATTGAATCATACAAATATTTTAAAGATGATTAAATATATTAGTCTCGATATTATTAGATTTGAGTACATAGTTAATACTTATAACACAAAAAAAGATAGATAATATTTCAGACGATACTATAATTGATAAATAAAAAGAATGGATTGAGATTGAATTATGACAATTTTTATGCATCAAGAATCGAAGAATTTTATGGAGATGGACAAACAAATTGAATATTGTTCCAAAAAATTCGTGAAGAAAGGATGGGCCGAAATTTAGGCTATTCCTTACAAATTGTGGCTTGATCCTAGTGGCTTAAAATGGACCAAAGCTCAATATATTGTTGTTGTATATTTATCTTATGCTAAAAATACTAGATATATAATTCATACCTTTTAATTTTCATACACTTTATTATCAGGATAATGTCACCTAGAATATATTTACTGATTCGAAGTTGTGTAGTTGTTTTCAGATTAACCGTCCTTAGAAGTTAGAAATGAAACTCTGTAGTTCAATTTGGATTCCTATTCTCCAACAAACTCATGTACATATTGATTGATGTGTTCACGTAATTAATTTGATGATAATACACATAGATGCCAACACAATATTTGGATGATAACAGTACCAAATCCAATCCGGGGTACACGATTTGGTTACGCGAAGATCAAGTTTTAAGCTGGATTGTTGTTTCTGTTTCAGAAAGTATCCAACTACAGTTGTTTGGGACAAACTTATTGATGCATATGCTTTGGGATCAAGGTCATACACTCGTGAATTCAAATCGCAGTTGCACAGTTTGTGTCGTGACAATGTCAATATTGAGCTCGTAGAAAAGGCAAAAGGAACAGCAGATAAGTTGGCTGCAGTACAACATTTAGTTTCTAAGGATGATTTGGTAGAATTTGTTCATTCTGGACTAGGACCTTCCTATCGTTTTTTACCAGGTCACTTGAATCACGTCAAGAGGACATTAAAGAAAATATAATCGGATTATTTCACCCTTAATTAGAGATTTAGAGTTTTTTTAAAAAAAATAAGGTGATCAAAGATCTAGAATTTGAGACGTCGAAAATAGAAAAATCCTTGATAGAATCGCCTCCCGATAGATGGGTGACAGCTATCACATGCTTATAAGAGGCTTATAGCCAAAAACAAAGACAACTTAGATTTTTCTTTTTTTATTTTAATTTATGTTTCAAAAGGAAACAAACAAGAAAAAAGTAGAGCAGAAAAGTATAGTAAAACGCAGCCAAATTATCAGATTAATCAGAAGAATAGTGTAACTCCACAAATGAGGTCTTAGTACATTCTAAGTAGCAGTAGAGTGTGCGCATATTTTACTCCTACTATGGGATGGGAGGTAAAAGGATTTTCACTGATACATATGCTAGCAGGAGGTAACAGGTATCTCGTGGAAATGAAGGTAAATGGAATCAAAAAACCATATATTTGTTCAGAAGAGATTCACTCCAAAGATGTGTCTTCCTAACATTCAAAAGCATTAAAGAAAACCATTAAAAGCAGAGCAAAAACACATCATCATAACTTACGAGGAATTTCACACCAGAAATCGAACATGGTATAGAATAATCCTAATTTATATACCAAGATTAGCTTGGTTTGTACCTCAAACCAAACAGGTTATAAGCTGTTTTACAAATTTGGAATCCAACTTCTAAGTTGTGTTTAAATTTTCATAACCAAATAAAGTGAATAATTTTTATGATCAAATCGTTCTATTTGTAAAGGAAAATGACCTGCATCTATTGGTAAAGGAAATAAGTTCTCAGTAATTTACCTGATAATTATTCACTACTGGTTGATGAAGACCTTGAAACCATAATTTTGCATATAATCAACTTGGGCTTCCTGGATTTCCATAGCTGACTGCACAACAGATTCGTTGCACGACTTTACCTCAATGGACTTCAGAGAAGGCTTATCTTCAAAATTTGAAGGGATTGCCTCGAGACGTTGGCAACCAAACAAAACCAAACGCTCGAGGCAAGGGAAGGCATCCTCCGAGACATTCCATTTCTCAAACGAATAACAATGAACTATTTTCAACACTTTAAGTTGAGGAAAAGAGTACTCAGTACCATTGCTCACTTCCCATTCCTTATTGTAAAACTCAATGGACTTCAGTTTCAGTACCTGCAGGTTGGGAAGCATTGCAATATTTGATTCATCAGGCCCGCCCAATTTGGCGTACCATAGTGTCAACTTTTTGAGATTCGATGAGAAGATGTATGCATCTCTACCATATGGAAGCCTTCGCGAGTGAATCTTCAGAGTCTCTAGCTTTGTCAGAAAATTCAAGTTAGGGAATGATTTGGAATAATCATTCAATGAGCATTTCAAATTCCTCAGATTAGGTGCTTTTCTCAACATCAATTCCATAACCTCGGCCTGAGAAAAACGTAGGAAGGAAAGAGTTTCCCACTCGTAAAACTTTGAGGAATTATCAACTAATTCCTCCGCAGCATGTGAGGTGAATCTATTTTCGAAGTATGTCTGCAAATGTCTCAATTTGACTATCTTCAAAAGTGCAATATGTGGAGAAGAAGTTCGAAATGATCTAACTATTAACTTCTCAAGGTTCACGAGATTGGCTATGGATGAGGTAACTATATCACAACTCATTGTCGCGGCAAAATACCTCAAGTAAGGTAGCTCAGTTGGGATAGAATCAATATGGATGAACTCCAAATCCAACACTTTTAGAAATTTGAAGTTGCGAAAACATTGTGAGGCTCGGTTTAGTACAGCAAATCCTTTTTCATTTCTGTAAAATACAGAGCCAACAAGTGAGCAACACGAACTCCATGCCTCGAGAGGAACCTTCCTGCCATTAATGAACATGCGACGTTGAGCAAGCTGCTTGTGAGAATGACTAGGAGGAGGAGTTGCATTTTGGTTCCTGTGAAGATATAATTATAAACTGTAATATAACATGAATTTTAGTCAGTTTGAAAGTTAAAGTATGATTACTTAGTGTATTACCCGTTTATCCGCAGTAGAAGATTCTCCTTGCCACCTCTTTCCTTGCAGAAATCAAGCAATAGGTCATGAATCCGACATGTTTTGACTTTACCAGTAGAACCCCTCTTAACCTCCGTCACTACATTTCTTCTAATTAGATTCTCCAAGTAACATTCTGCTGTATCTTCCAAATTCTTGTCTTCACAGCTTTTCACGAATCCTTCTGATATCCATAACCATGTTAACTTTGAAACATTAATCTCTTCATCCTCAAGAAATGCTCCAAAATAAAGAAAGCAAAGCCGCAGATGATAAGGTAAATGCTGATAACTTTTCTCTATGATGTCCTTTGAATCATTGTGAATGTGGGGACCTAATTCTGCAGCTACTTGTCTCCAACATTGTTCGTTCTTCTCCATCTTTGCGAGAATACCTGCCACAAGAACAACCGAAAGAGGCAGCCTTCCACATTTCTTTGCTATTTCTTTCCCAACTTTAGTGAGGTGTGGAGGGAAGCTTTCTTTACCAAACACTTTCTTTTCAAGTAATTTCCAACTTTCATCTTCTTCAAACATACGAAGCTGAAGAGGATCACTCACAGATTTTGCATATATGGCAACTTCATGATCTCGCGTGGTGAGGATAATTCGACTGCCATTATTTGCATCATAGAAACAAGATCTTAAATCATCCCAGGCAGTAGATTCCCATATGTCATCAACAAGGATAAGGTATCTCTTGGAAAACAAAACTTTCCGTAGCCTATCTGCTACATCAGCATCACTAGGGGGTCTATCAAAAGCCGGATTATATCCAATAGCATCACGCAGAATGACAAGTAATAAGTCCTTACGTGTATACACTTGAGACACACAACATTGTGCACGAATATCAAAGTGAGATATTACAAACTCATCGAAATAAAGTTTGTTGGCCAAAGTTGTCTTACCTAGTCCTGGCATCCCGACAATTGAGACAACATCTAGCTCCTTGGATCCTTTTATTAGCTTTTCTTTTAATGTTCCCATCACATCCTCAAAGCCTACAATTTCTTGATTCATCATTGGAGTCGTAGACGATTGTGTTGATGAATGAGAAGTGGCAGTAGAATCATGTCGTGCTAAGCCAAACTCAACCATTTTCCTTTCCTGAACCTGCATTGTCTCTGTCTTGATAACAATAATCTCCTCTATGATGTCCGTGAACCAACGCACAAGACACCAGTCGGGGACTTCTTTGCTTATACAAGCATCAACCACAAATTCTACCTCATATGCTTTGCCAATCAATAATGCAGCGCAATCTTGAAGTCTGTCATGCTTACTGTGTTGCTCTTCTGCAACATCCTTGAGAAAAAGTTGCACGCTCTCAAGTTCGTCCTGAATTTGTTGAAGTTGATTGTTAACAAAATCAAGTGAATTTGAGTAACGGACTTGGAACTCCTTCAGATTGTTTAAAAGAAAGTCGACGTAGCCTAGTCCATGAATCCTTGGCAAACTAGATTGGAAGGTCTTCCTTATGATGAGGTAGATCACTTCCTTTATATGCTGAAGGTCTTCATTCATTTCCCCAAAAGTAACTTCTTCTTTCTCCTCCTCGTTATCATATAACGAGTAAACTAGAAGTCCAACATCAATAATTACAGTGTCTATATCTTGAATATGAACTATGAGATCTTGCATCGGCAGAGAAATGAGATTGTCTCTCAAGAGGTTCATCATCTCCTTGAGGGTCGACATTTGATCTTTTAAAGCAGCTATTCGACTTGGAATACTAATAGTTGATGCAGCTTCCAGATTGTGTAGGAGATTCTTTATAAATCTAGCCTCACAATCAGCTACATATTCAATTGGGATAACGGGATACCATCGTGATTGTGTAGACTTCAAAGCTTGAAGAACCTCAACATAGATCTCGCGGATGCATGGTTGGATTGGCTTAATCCTCATTCGTACGAGCTCAGAAAGCAAAACATTCATTTGATCTAGAGCCAAGTCTTGATTTCCATTGTCATGGCATGGCAAATACAACCAGGGAATTATCGCTGCATGGCCAGCCAAAAGTAAAACATGAATGAAGAAATCAAGTTGGCTTTGAGGCTCAATGCATCTGTTTGAAACAAAGCATACAAAATTTGTCAGCAAATTCAGCTCCTTTAAAACTTCTCCGATATGTGATGAATGTGAATCAGAAATATCCGCTGTCTCATTGAGATTCACCACCACACTCTCGATGAATTCCATTACAAATATGGGATTGACAACAACATCGCGCTTCCTGGATGAAAGTTGAAATGACATTTTCGTAACCAAGTATTCAGCTCTAATTTCCAACTTTGTAGTCCAAATCCTGTTTTGCACCTCAGACAATACGAGATCAAAATCAGGACCAACGTGCTCCAGCTTGTCCACATGATTTCCAAAGTCAACTGCAGCATTCTGAAACAGAACTAATACTTTCTGTATGACCTCTGACATGTAACATTCATGCATGAAACTCTGTAGACTGAGTAAAATATCGAGGAATTTGAACTCCCTTTTAAGGAAATTGATTCGATCTTTCGAGGTTTCCAGCAAGAGTGAACCCCTTTCATCTTCAATCTGTTGCAAAAGATCAAGAGGATGATATTTCTCTAAAGACATTATAGTTCTTTCCTTTGGCTTGCACTTGTTTAGAATTTTGTTTTGTTTTAACTTTCAATTACACAAATACTTCAGTTGGTTCAATCATAAAATTAGATAACCTTTGTCATTTAGAGTATAAATTAATACCTAGGTTCATTAATTGTCAATAGATACCTTAGCTTCTACTTTGGATCTAGTCATGTTACATGGATATTTATTAAATAATATAACAATCAAAATAGATCTATAAGAACATTAATTAGAAGAATTAGGATATATTTCTACATCAACAATCAACTTGCATATTGATATAACAAGAAATAGTAGGCATAATATGTTAACATGTCTTTTAACGTGTCCTCATCAGGCATTGATCCCCTCTAACTATATGGGTATGAACAAGTAACGCTAAAACTTATATATAGCTGAACAAGTAGACACACACATCTTACTTGGCTTCATATGTGGCTATTCCTGTCTTGCACAACATCCTACATGGTTGTCCTATGTGTAGTATGTCATGTAGGACGTGTGTGTCTATTTATTTAACTTTGTACAAGTTTTAAATTTAAAATTGAAATTCATAAATATCAGATAAGGTCAAGTTAAAAACCATACTTATGTATTATGATGAAATATTATTTATAGCCAAACTATAAGGTTGTCTATAAAGAGAAAATTTTCTCTATCCTTACAAAAGTAACAAATGAAGTCTGTTTAAGAATGGACTCAAAGTAAAGTTGCTGTATAGAATTTCACAAAGCAAGTGTTTGGGGGTCCCAAAAGCCAATGCACTCAGATTCAAGTGCAAGTTGCTTATTAAATACTAGGAAATTCACCAATAGGAAGCAAAAATGTGCTCCACTCCTCCAACTAATTTTAGTTTGACCAATATTATATTACTCCCTCGGTCCCATTTTGTACGCCTTGAAGCGATATTTAAAAAAAAGAAGATTTTTAAAATTTTTGGTTTAAAATAATTCTTAGATATTAGTATCGCTGAGGTTCATTTTATTAAGGATAAAAAGAAAAATTTAAAGTTAAATTATTTCTAACTATGATAAAATAAAATTATATTTTTAACGGACTAAAAAAAAAAGAGTATTACATAAAATGAGACAAGGGAGTATTAAATTTAAATAAAACTCATCCCTTAAAAAGTCAAAAGAAAATTATTTTTGTTGTTTTTTGAAAGAAGAGCACCTACATTATAAGTGCCAAAGCTAATTAAAAATGAAATGAGCTTAGTAAAAAATTACAAGGACCAAATATAAAATTCATCATTAACCCAGGGACCAAATGTGCAAAGATCACAAATAAAATGGAGGATTAGTTTATCTTGGGCCTTAGGCAGTAGGCTCTATGTTCATTGATTCCAGATGAACCACAAAACCCCAATTATATTTGATTGATTAGTGCTAATGAACAGTGTTTAGCTATTTTTAAAAGTGGATTTAGTCCATTAATTAGCTGGTTGATGTTCTATTTAAAGAATCCTTTTTAATGGTTGCTAGCATTTTGATACTCTGATGGCCGATCAAAATAAATTCAAAAGTACAACCATTATTTAGACAAAATTAATACCAGACATTTCTTAGGATTTTACTTTAAACATATCATTTTTCCTCAATTATATCCCATCAAAATTTCATTTTGTGTTGATTATAATTACTCTCATTCTCTCAAGTTATATAACCAAATCTCTCAGATTAACTGTATAGGTTCTTGCTTTTACAATAATCTTGTTGGACTTTTTTCTGCTTTTGACAGCAATATATTTCGTCCCGTTTATAGAGTCAAATCAATATGTTCTAAGAAACAGCATCAGTGCGGCTAAGCTTTGAACAAGAAAAAAGTATACAATGCACATGAGAAGAAAGAGAATGAATTAGATAGAGTTATCTACGGAAAATCAGACAAAGGATGAGAAGGACTGCGCCAAAATAGATTTATAATATTTGTCACACCA
>JAOTQR010000002.1:19069029-19079045 GCA_025774065.1 Solanum ossicruentum | reverse complement strand
GTGAAAAAAATTATTTTTTTTATTTTTCATTAGAAAAAAAATTGGGAGTGGGAATGGGGTTAAAAAAATTAACTTTTTTTTGAAATTTTCTTTAGAAAAAATTTGGGGGGGGGGGGGTAGGGTTAAAAAAATTTAATGGTTTTTTTATCTTTCCTTAATTTTTTTTGGGAGGGAAAGGGGTGGGGGGTTATGATGGAAATAGAGGGTGGGTGGTGAAAAAATTTAACATTCTTTTTTGATTTATTTTAAAAGTATTTGGAGGTAGGGTATCTGCTGAGTCTTGGAGATGATTTTTTTTTTAATCAGGGTAGAGTGTGGTGTAGGAGACGGATAGAGTGGGAAAAGTTTTCTTGATATTTTCTAATTTAAAAATTATGGATGATAGAGGCACGGGTACGGTGGGGATGAGGGTTGAGGGTGGGGTAGGAGTGGTGGGTGATAGCTTACGAAAGTAGAAAAAATTTAATTGTTTTTTATAAAAAAATAATTATTTGGGAGTAGGGCTGGGGTGATATAGAGTGAGCATTAACAATCTAACTTTGATTTAATTTTTTTTTTGAGACTTCAAGAGAATAAAGTGGGTTGGAATCATTTTTATCCAAATTATATTTGACTAAATCTATATTTACCTATATTTTATATGGATGGATTGTAATCCATCCAAATCCGATTCAATCCACCCATTTACCACCTCTAGCTAGAATCAATCAAAAATGTAAATCACCCAAGCGAAGTAGGGAAATGGACTGTAGCTCAACGACTAGGACTTATGAGGAGTTTTTAACGCGAACTAGTTCTAACACTCATGCAACGACAAAGACCCGCAACTCTTGAAGAGCCACCAATTATCCAAATCATTGTAGCAAACTCTCTCTTTACTCAATAGATAGCGCCTATTTTCTTACAATCAACAAAATTGGAAATGGGAGAAATCCAAACAAAAGATCTCCTTTCTTAATAAAAAATGTTTATCCGAAGTTTATGAAATATACTCCCATCCCACGCATTGATTTATTTAATAAACAAAAACAAATATATCAACTCTCCATGCCTTAAATTAAGACAAAGTCAATTTCTTAGTTGTATTTCTATATAAATACCCTTTCTTCTTCTCACATAAAAAGAACATCTCTAGCAAATCCCACAAGCAAAAAAAATGGATTGTTTTAAAAAGTCTTCTCTTTTTCCTTTGTCATTTCTCTTGCTATATTTCTCTATAATTTTATGTTTCAACAATGGGGTTAATGCTTCACATGAAGTTCTTCTAGAGTTGCAATCTACAAGCACTGTTGATGTGAAGAATGTCCATAGAACTGGTTATCATTTTCAACCACCTAAACACTGGATTAATGGTATGTTTTTTTTGCACCTTCATTATTGTACGTACGAGTTAGGTTATATATATTACAATCATGCAAGAACAGATTCGTTACTATTTTTGTCAAGTTATCGATTAATGTGATTGTGGGCATATTAATCAATCAAGTAAGTATAACTACATGGGTATGTCATATGCACCCTAGACTTCATTTGTAGAATTACATGGGATATATATATTCGTCGTTGTTGTTGTTGATACGTGATATCAATACCTTTTATCCTTCTCTATTTTTGGCAATGTTGATGTTAGGTTTGTCAAAGATTGGGAAAGGTTTGTCAAACATCATCTTACTGATGACATGACCTTAGATAGAAAGAAATGGAGGTCGCATCTTAGGATAGAAGGCTAATAGACTAGTAGGGATAGGTCGATGTATGAACTTGTGATATAGTGGGTTGTAGGAGTAGTCGTGTCTCTATATTCTGTGTTGTTATTATTCGTCTTATATTTGTTTACTTTTATCGTACTTACATATGATCATTTGTTTTTCATTATTAGTTATCTTTTTTTTTCATTTTTGTTCCTTTTTTTTCCATATCTAGTATCTTCTGCTTATGGGGCTTATTTTTTAGACGATGGTTTTTCGGAAACAAGCTCTATCTCTATGAGATAGAGATAAAGTCTGTATACATTTTGCCCTCCTTAGACCCCACTTGTGGAATTCCACTTGATATGTCATTGTTGTATATTAATATTATGCGAGAACAGATTCGTTACTATTTTTACCAAGTTATTGATTAATGTGATTGTGGGCATAACTTTGTTATCATTGATCATTAGCTGGAAATATTATTCAATCAAGTAAATATAACTGCACAGGTACGTCATATGCACTCTAGATTTCACTTATAAAATTACACTGATCAGTGGGTATATATGTTCATTGTTGTTGTTGTTACCTGATATCAATACCTTTTTTTCTTTTCTATTTTTAGCAGTACTGTTGATGTTAGGTTTGTCAAAGATTTATTTCTTGTCTTTTTTCATTTTCTTTTATGTTTATTATAATTATACAACAAGAAAGTATTTAAATAATGCAAAAGAACTGCTGGAAATGGATATTTGTTTTTAAACCATCACATATATATTGTGGCAAGCAACTTCAGTGAGTGGCATTCACGTCAATGGATACCGTACTCAACATGTAATAATAAATATTTTTATTATTTCCTTCGTTTCAATTTATTTAGTCTGTCTTTTTTTAAAAAATATATATCTTTCTTCCCTCACTGACAACTCTTTATAAATTTCAACTTTCAAGGCTGAAAGATTAAAAAATAATTGGTATATTCTACATATTATTAATTTAAAATATAAAAATAAAAAATTTTCTTTATTTTTTAAAATTTCATATCAAATCAAAATAGAAAAACCCAAACTAATGCTATTATCATTATTTTATATCTCTTCACATGTTCGTCTAATTTATGCATATATAGGGACAGCTAGCTAGGCGGGGACAACAATTGTGTGTATTATAATCATTTAGTCAACCCTAACTTCCCATGGTTATAAATTTTATAAATGGCAAACATATAAAGTTTAATTACACTTCATAGTTATAGTTTGGATAAAGACATTTCGTAATTATAGTTATATCAATATTTGTTTAATTCGCGCAGTAATTGTATACGTTTGTATAATCCGCTATACAATTCATAGTTTTTGTATAACATTTATATATTTCGCTATACAATTTATACACAATGTTTGTAGAATTCATATATAATTCACAGTATTTCTATATTTCGCTATACAATTTGATTCACGTACAATTTTATATAATTACACACAACATTTGTATATTCCTTAGCTAAATAATTTAATTATCTTAATAACGTTAAATTATATTCCTTAGCTAATTAATTTCCTTTTTCATGGTCTCCATCGGATGCTTCAATCGAACAACAGATCCCAATGGTGAGTTAGAATTAAATTTTCGTTTAACAGACAATAATAATATCTTTTTAAATTTATTTAAATTATTTATACCTTTTTCATTTTATTTGATTACAAACCAGGCCCAATGTACTATAATGGTGTTTATCATCTATTCTACCAATACAACCCATATGGATCAGTATGGGGCAACATTGTTTGGGCCCATTCAGTCTCAATGGACTTGATTAATTGGATCCCACTTGAGCCCGCAATCTACCCGTCCGAAGTATTCGACAAGTATGGTACATGGTCCGGGTCAGCCACAATCTTACCGGGCAATAAGCCCATTATCCTCTACACCGGAATCATAGATACCAACAAAACTCAAGTTCAAAACTATGCAATTCCCGCCAATTTGTCTGATCCATTTCTCCGTAAATGGATCAAGCCTAACAACAATCCCTTGATTGTTGCTGACACTAGTGTCAACAAGGTCCAATTCCGCGACCCAACCACAGCTTGGTTGGGCCAGGATGGTTATTGGAGAACTTTGATAGGCAATGTGTGGGGAAAGAAAGGAATGGCGATATTGTACAAAAGTATAGATTTCATGAAATGTGGACCAAGGTTCAACATCCACTCCATTCAGTTGACGGTACTGGAAATTGGGAATGTCCTGATTTTTTTCCAGTATTATTGCGCGGTACAAATGGATTGGATGCGTCATATAATGGGAGTAATATTAAGCATGTACTTAAAGTTAGTCTTGATGATACGAGGTTTGAGTACTATACAGTTGGTACATATGATACCAAAAAAGATGTGTATATTCCGGATAACATTTGTATTGATGGTTGCAAGGGATTGAGACTTGACTATGGTAATTATTATGCGTCCAAATCATTCTATGATCCTAGCAAGAATCGAAGAATTATGTGGGGTTGGGTTAATGAATCAGACACCGTCAATGATGATGTTAAGAAAGGATGGGCTGGAATCCAAACTATTCCTCGCAAAATATGGCTTGATCCTAGCGGAAAACAATTGGTCCAATGGCCTGTAGAAGAAGTAGAAAATCTGAGAAAGGAAAAGGTTCAATTAAGCAATCGTAAATTGAACAAAGGAGAAAAGGTTGAAGTTAAAGGGATCACACCTGCACAGGTTTGAATTTTAGTTTTTCATCCTTTTCATTTTATGTCTTATCTGCTTTTTGGGCTTGATATTTTTTAGACAAACAATCTTTGCATATATTTTAGCCTCCCCAGACCTCAGTTAAGTCTAATTAGGGCAGTAATGAGACTTGCAGGCTGATGTTGAAGTGACATTCTCGTTTTCAAGCTTGGATAAGGCAGAGCCATTTGATCCCAATTGGGCCGACCTGTATGCTCAAGATGTATGCGCCATTAAAGGCTCAACGGTGGAAGGTGGACTTGGGCCATTTGGGCTCCTAACTTTGGCTTCTACAAAGTTGGAAGAATATACACCTGTATTTTTTAGAGTTTTTAAGACTCGAGATAAATATAAAGTTCTCATGTGCTCTGATGCATCAAGGTTTGTTCTTTCAGTCTTACACCTTAACGACTTAAGATAGGATCAATCAAGTTCTATTTAGTTTGAGTCATACTAATCATTTATCAAATAATAGTACTATAGTTAAGGTTTGTTATTTGGAGGTCTAGAATCGATGTAACTCATTATCAATAGTTAACTTCGATTTATTTGTATGTTTATTTTTCTTTTGTATGATCAGATCAACCCTTGAGAATGATAAGACGATGTACAAGCCATCATTTGCGGGATATGTTGATGTTGATTTAACAAACAAGACATTGTCTCTTAGAAGTTTGGTAAGCTTTCTCATTTAATTCCTTCGAAAATATTCTCACTTCTCTCATATTTCCTGTTTCTTTATTCATTTATTACAACAACAACATTACCCCAATGCCTCAAAGGCTCCCACCTATTGCGGGAAGGTCGGATGTACGCAGCCTGGTCCCAATGTTTAAAAACATAGCGCGACTGTTTTCGGATGACCCATGATCAGCATCGAAAGTTGCATTGACTAACTGTTACTTCACAATTGAAAGAAGCGCAGACAGTTTAAAGAGCTATTTTGTTTTATTCCATCGTACTCCAAAGCCAAAAAATAGTGAATCTTTATTTATTTATTATTTATTTATATATGTTCATATTGTATTTTGTTTCACGCACAGATTGATCACTCAGTAGTTGAAAGTTTTGGTGCCGGAGGGAAAACATGTATTACATCAAGGGTTTATCCGACATTAGCAATTTATGATGATGCTCATTTATTTGCCTTTAATAATGGCACAGAGGCTATCAAAATTGAGACATTGAATGCATGGAGCATGGGTAACCCTAAGATGAACAAGGCACTTTGTCACTCCTCATCTTGAAGATAATACAAAGTATTAATTCCCATATTTTGTGGTGACATATTTGGTTTGCTCAAAAAATTTGAATTTTGTTTTCGTTGTACACAACATTATTTATTTAATTGTAATTTTGGTGTAAATCTTACACGTATATTATTAATTAGAGGCAAAAAGGATGTGACACAAATGGTTATTACTTCCTTAGTGAATGTAGTTCGATATATATGTGTGTGAATAATATGGCGATTGCTAAATCCTAGCTAGACCTTTCGAGACATATAGTTGTAAAAATGCAAATATATATAATTAAAACTTAGTTAAGAATTTATTGGTAAATTTAAGGAGTTAGGAGATAATATTGAATAGGGTAAGATCAATTTGGAAGAGATGAATTTTACATTCGTATATTGGAAGAGGAAGTATGATATTAAGAGTTCTTTTAGCAATGCAAAGCTTTCTATATATGGATATGTTTTCTTTGAGGCGTAATATCAAAAAACGTCTTCTAATTTGGTCTCAGCTGATGTAAATATCTTTCAATTTTGGATGTTCGTACAAGAAGGTACTTAAACTATCAAAAAGTTGAATAAGTATATTTGCACTTCCTAAAAGGCAAATCACACATGTTTTGACATGTAGAACGTGTGCATGTTGAAGGAAATTGGATCGGGTCACCCATGTGGGTCAACTTGGATCCACATTAATATATAAATAGTATTTAATTACTATTATATTTATTTATTTATTAAAGAGAAGAGACATAACTATTTGAAACATTGTCTCTTTAGAATATAAAAGGACTTCCAAAACAAGAACGTTACCTTTCTCATTTCTTCTCCTTTTCTCCAAATTGCTCAAAAGTTTCTGTGAAGATTTCTTCTCGAAAAGTGTTGAAACAAAATCTATAACAAGATATGATTTTAGACTGTAAATATTTTGATGTAGTTTGTGTTTATATACATATGATTGCACTAGTGAAATAATATTCACTGATTGTGCAAACTATGGATTTTATTAGATTCTTCACATCTCACATAATTTGCCACGTTGGAAATGTGGGAATGGAGGATGTTGTGTGCATGGTCTGGATCTCTGGGAGAAGAAAATGAACTCAGAACTTTAAGAAACCTATTTCCCAAGAGAAAATATTTCTTGACCGGCCAACTCATAATTCACAATATCTCTATATATTATGGACCCATACACTGACAAAAAAACATGAAAAATCAAGATAAAGCTGGCTCTTTTTCTGGCAAAAAAACAATGACACCTCGAGTATATTATGCATACATATAGCCTCGAGACAAGGGCGGAACTACTATAGGTAGGGGGTCTATATATATCCGAATCCCCTTCAGCGAAAGATCATATTATTATATATAATTAAAATTATCTTTTATATATATATATAGTAGATGTCAAAATAGTTTTTCTATCTATATAAGGTAATGGTAAGGTCTGCGTATATTTTACCCTCCCTAAACTCCACTTGTGAGATTCCATTGGGTATTATATTGTTGTCGAACCCCCTTCGACTAGTTCATGTCTACTTCTTCAAATTTTGAACGTCGTGAATCTCGTGGCTCCGTGACCAAGTATACCCCAATGCCAACGTTAACTTTGGACACATAATAATCAAACTAGTTAATAAGATGGATATTTATGAATAGCTAAAGGACGTGACATGTGAACACTACATGCCAATAGTCCATTAGATTTTGCAATTTGCAATATTTGAGGTTGATTTATTTTACTTAAATTGGAAAGTTATGAATCTCTTGTTGTATATACTAATGTGAAAACTAATTAATAGTACTATTGGAGTTGGAGGTCTAGTGGCGCACACGTACTACACAATTTGGCTTAATCCATAAATAGGATATTTTATTTAGACACTCGAACTAAGTCATATTTTAATTGAATCTCTCAATTCTTTATGATAAAGTATTTCAGTAAAATATTTTTTGTTTAAAAAAGTATTTCAGTAAAATATTTTTTGTTTAAATTTTGAAAAAAACACTTGCACATATTTTCATCTGTTTATTAGATAATGAACCATTAGTATAAAATATATAATATTCTTTAATGATATGCATCAACCTCAAATAGAAAACGTCTGAGGTTTTATCGCTTATTGAGGTTAATATATATAATTAAAGAAAATGATATATATAATTTGTATGATTAACTTAACTATCTAATGTACGAATGAGTACATTCGTGAAAAGATTTTCAAAATTTGAATTAAAAATATTTAATAAAATACTTTATTAGAAATTAAAATGTTTAATTGAAATAACTTTTAGTTCAAATAGAATATCTTCATAAGTTTAAGTGGTTGGACACGTATTAAAGGAGCAGAAATTATAATACAATTTATTTAAGTATTTTTTTCTTTTTTCTTTTAGAGGAAATCCAAACTCCACCTTCCACTTTTGGCTGGCTTGTCGAATTGAACTCAAAATTAATTGACATCCACACAACACATTCCTTTTAGCCCCCAATTTTTGACGTCAAAAAAGTGGTGGAAATATTTATATAAAATTAAGCAGAAAACATGGGGTTTAATTTATTTGTTATTCAGATGACATATATTTTCTTGCTTTTTTTCGAATAAAAAGAGAGGCAAAGTAAAATGTAGGAACTTTTCAAAAGGTTTCATTTTTATAATTAACTTGATATAAATGTGGGAGAAAAAGTTTTACTTCATTTATAACAATGAGAAAATTTACCTTTTAAGGTCTCAAATATATATAAACCGCTTTAAAATTGAACTTAAACCAAAATATTGGTGCTCTAATTATTATTAGTGTAATTGTAATCAAGCAAGAAGATAATTAGACATAAAAGATAATTTAGACAAATATTTTTGTGAAGGGAAGGGTGGGCAAAAATCAAACCGATTGATAAATCGAATCGATAAAAATATTATTGGTTTATTGTTACTAAGTTATTAGGTTATTGAGTTTTTAATGATTCAAAAAAATATATTGATTTATCAGTTTGATATCGGTTTTTACTATTGGGTTATTGGTTTAACCAATAATCCAATAAGATTATAATAATTTACTACTTTAACCCTGCATAAATATTAAATATTAATAATTTAATAGTAACAGGACACTATAACAGTACTTTACATATTTGGACAACTTGGTTTTTGCTTTAATTTTAGTTTGTAATTATCTAATTATTGGTTTTGCAAGTTTGTAAATATAGTCTTCGTAATTCATCTGCTTTTATTAATGCAAATTTTCATTTATCATTCTTACCAGGTAAATTGAGAACGGAACCATTAAAGACTTAAAATTGATCAATCGAAGGCTAATAAAATTATTTTATTGGTTTAATTGTTATTGATTTAATATATTAACATCAAAAATCAATATTTTGAACCAATAATGTATAAAATCGAATTGAACTGAACGATGGAATAATCTAAAAGTCTCTTGTAAAAAGTGTGCAACAATCTTAAATCACATTATAACACATTATATTGGCATTCCACTATTATATATTTTTACATGGTATAATATGTTACACATTTTCATTGAATATTGCATTAATTGGAGTTTCCTTGACTCAAAATTTTTGAAGAAAAAAAAACAATGGCGATTTATGATTTTCCTTGTAGATTATTGAAAATTAACAAAATAATTTGCATGGAGGATATTTTTCATAAAATTGGAGACCCTCTATGGAGACTACTGCCACACAGATTTTATTGTTCCCTCCATTCCCATTTAGACTTTGATGTTTGACTTAAAATAGTTATTCCAAAATATAATATTACTTGTCATTTAAAAAGAAAAAAACTAAGAAAGAATTATAACTTTCTTTCCCAAGCTTACCACTAACATAACTTGCTCTATTATTTTTAAAATGATAATTATTTTGAATCAGTTATTTTTATTAAGCACAAAATAAATTTAAAAGGAATCGAAGACTAATGACGACATGTATTCGGGTGTCAATTGATACCTTTTCACTAAAAAGTTCACAATATGAATAAATAAAAAATAACTTTATATATATATACCTCTTGAATTCTTCATTTATATTTACGCTCATATTATTATAATATCGCTAAATATAAAAACTTTTTTTTCAAGTCACTCAAAATTGTTGTACTCATAAAATTCAAAAGTATTTTTTGCACATTGGACACACTGCAGCCTCAAGTGGAAAAACATTTAGCAAACATTCTATGGTCGACTTTTCAAATTCCTGCAATTTTCTAAGACACCAAATTTGACAATAGTAAAAAAATCTACGCCAAATTTTCTATGGATATTATCTCTAAAATTACAATAATAATAATAATAATAATAATAATAATAATAATAATAATTTTCATT
>JAOTQR010000002.1:19053027-19068929 GCA_025774065.1 Solanum ossicruentum | reverse complement strand
TTTTCATTTTATTAATCTGGAATCAAAAACATGTTAAAGTTGATCAGAAGAGAAAAAAAGAATTTAAAATTACAAAGCGTTTCAAGAAATAACGGTAAGGTTTTCCAAAAGTTATTTTGCAAACCACTAGCAATTAATTATCTGGTTCAATGACGATTTGCATGTTTTAAATAAAAACTCTTGTAAACTAATTACTTGAGTTATTTATAAATTGCCTGCCTAAGTTCAAGTTTATAATAAAAGAAATGTGTCATAGACATCTATATCACTAATGCACATCTATTTCCCCAACAGCCAATTTGATAAATTTAGACTGAATTAGTTTTCTTAGAATATAAATTTAAATTTTAAATATTCAGAAATTATCTGTAAGATACTGTGCATGAAGACTAATTTTCTCATACAATAATGAACGAGGAGTATATTAGTAAAAGTCCACTTGATCTAATTTTGGAAAATGAACCGACAATGAATATAATACAGTGGTGGAAACTGCTACTCATTTAATAAGAAATTTTAGTAATATGAAAAATTTGGTGAAGAAAACTACCCTCCCAAATAGGGCCTAATAACGTATATTCGACTTAATCAAACTTTAATTTGACAAATATTTTTATATAAATATCATCTTCACAAAATAGATAAAAATAAAATAGCACACATATTACCTACTAGACTTCATTAGTGAGATCTTCGAGGTATATATGGTGTGGTGGTGGTTGACAAAACTATATATAATAAATTTAATAAGAGTTCCACAACCACGTGGAGTCAAAAATTCACTATTTTTTGGTTTTGGGGTATGATAGAATAAAGCAAAATGGCTCTTTAAACTATCTGCTCTTCGTTCAATTGTGAAGTAGCAGTTAGTCAATGCAAATTTCGATGTTCATCATGGGTCATCCGGAAACAGTCGCTCAATATTTTAAACATAAGGATCAGACTGCGTACATCCGACCCCCTCACCCTGCAAATGGCGGGAGCCTTTGAGGCAATAGGGTAATTGTTGTTGTTAAAATACAAATCAATATTTTATTGTAAAATTTCTTAAATTATAATTGTTTTCCCCATTTTTCCTGGCGTTACGTTAGGGTCCACCATCACATAGTCAACTTGTAAAGGGCCTTATCTAGTTAATACTCAATATTTTGTTATAAAAAGATGAGAAAAACAAAATAAGATAAATCTAAAATCCAACTTTACAAAATAAATCTTGTTGCATCATATTGGTTGTCAATTTTTATTTTTATTTTTTGTGTAGTCAAATGAATGAACTATAAATATTTGCCAGCTAAAAGCCACCCCCAACTTGTGTTATGTAGATCCATTATACCAGGCCACGCATTGAAACCATTGAATCCACATGTTATTTATTTATTTATTTTTAAAAGAGACATTTATTCAACAATAATATAATACTAATTTAATCTCAAAAGTGGATTATAGATTATAATGTCATATATCCTATTTTGCAAAGGAGAAGATTATTTTTGCTAAATTTTCTATTAAAGTAGAAACATTATAAAAAGGTTCAAAACAAGAAACAACTAAAAAGAAGAATTGAAAGACTAAATAAAATGTGGTATAGTATATTGAAAAGTAACAATTACTAAAAATAATAATCGATAATTGAAGTGCATGAAATATCACATAGTCACAGAAATAGAATAGCATGATCAATTTTTAAAGTAACACTAAGCCTGATAATATGAAAGGAACAAATCGGAAAACTCTCAACTACCTAACTAATCATATCTATCATAATTTGTATCCTTCATAATCTTCTATCAAAACTCATGTTTTTAATAAACTGAAACCACATCATATCATATATATATCTTATCATTAGTTCAGGATAGTTAGCAATAATAATACAATTACAAGGTGATAAACAAAAACTCTTTACCACATAGGGGATATGCAAAAACTAAAAATTAATCATAAATATGATTGGTAGTAAATTACAATTGTCTTGTATTTAATTTTCACTATTAGCAAAGTTTCTATATGGAATGAATGGACTTCACGTGTTCATATTTTGTCAAGGAAAAAGTATTTTTTTTTTTTACTTTATTCTATTTCACATGTTATCAAATGTTTCATGTTATTTTTTTTTCCTTCATTTATACTAATGGATATAGATAAAATTAGTGGATAAGGAAGAAAAAGGAAAAAGGGATGTGACTCACTTTCTCCACGCATATGTGAAATCCAAAAATTTAATGAATACACGTAAAGTATATATTATCATAAAGAATGTCACAAGCACAATTCTTGGCAACATTATTTGAGTTGATAAGAGAACATACTACTCTAATCACTGATTTATTAGTCTTATTAAGTTTTTTGGTACGAGGGATAAGAATAATAATTTTAGAATAAAATGTATAATTATTTTATTCTATATTTGACTAGAGACAGTGGCGGAGTCAGGATTGTCACTAGGGGGAGGGGTTAAACATCTGAAGATCAAGTCGTCATACGAACTAGTTGAAGGGAATTCAATATCTACTATATACATATAAAAAATTATTTTAATCATATATAAATAATATAATTTTTCGTTAAAGGGAGTTCAAATGAACCACCGATAAAGGGTAGCTCCGCTCCTAGTTAGAGGTATTAGTTGGTATGAGAATTAATTATCTCATAATTCATATTATTATTATGAAATAAATTATTCCTCATATATGTTGCGATAATTAATTCATGGGTAGCATCTTAAAATCTAGAATAAACTAGATATGAGAGTGATAATGGGATCCTTTAAAGGAATAGAGGGTTGGAGTTTATTGATCCCTCGATCAATTCTAACTAGAATATATTAAGAGAAAAAGGAGAAATTATTTGGATTCGAGGAGCCTCATCCCCATCAAGGTAAAGAGTCTTTGATCGGATTTATGGATTCTAGCAATTCCTCGTACGTCACTTAGTTAACACTATAATTTTAACTTCACAATTTATTATATATATATATATAGATATTTAATAGATATTTATTGAATTCTATCAAATTTGTACAGTAAAATATGTATATCAAAGTATGATCGACACTCCATTATCATTCTACTTCTTTCACCTTAATCAGGCGTATCTCGAATTCTCCATGAGTGGTCTCTTCTGATAATGAGTGTCGAAACCTTTAATAATAAATTTTTTATAATGTGAATCTGAACTAATCGAGTTTTTTTAAAAAAAATAAACTCGAGTATTGAATATGAAGGGAAGAAAACTATAGGCTAAAATAGTCAATTGCTCACTGTTCCCTTCCATGATTATTAGGGGCGAAAATTTTAAAGGAAAAAAAAATGTTGACAAATCAAGCCCAATTTTTAAGTTGTATCTTTATCCTCTGACTTTTGACTCTTCAAATACTCATTTTTGAATTGTTTTCCAATAATCAAATTGTTTTGACAAATCATGAGGAAAAAAATTAAAAAAAAAACTATTGAAATCACACCGCAATTTTGCACTATTTAAAAGGGAGTAAATTTCATAAATAACAAATATATAAAGTTTAATTACGCTCCATAGCTATAATTTGAATAATTAAATTTTATAAATGTAGTTATACCAGAGTTTATAATTCGTGTAATATTGTATACATTTATATAATTCGCAGTTTTTGTATAACGTTTGTATATTTTTTTATACAATTCATGCATAGTATTTGTATAACTCGTTGTACAATTTATAGTGTTTGTATATTTCACTAAACAATTTGATTCACGCACAATGTTTATATAAATTGTGTAAATTATATAAAACTCAAACTGTAATTACAGCTAGATATTTACCGCAAGTCATAATCAATTTAAACTATAATTGTATTAGCACTAGTATACGTTTATTTATTCAGGTAATTTGGAAAAAAGGTACAAGAAAGTGTTTTCTACGGAAGAAAATAAAGATTAGGTTAACTTTTTTCAACATTTACATGCTTGGAGAAATTAAGATATGTACAAAGAATTTGTGATTACGTACTCTAATTAACTATGTTTTTTATTTTCTTGAATCTTCTATTTAGGTGTTCAACTGCCAAATATATAGGATTTGTTGTTTTAATTTTTTCAATTAAGTTCCTTAATTGTTTTCTCAACAAAAAAAAAATAACAAAACTCTTTTGATTTATTAAAATGAACAAGTAAATGAAAAGTTTAGTATTGATATAGAATTAAAGTCAAGTAAAATTAAATGAAATGGAGACAAAGGTTTCGAAGTCAAATTAGCTATCATTTTAATTATTTCTGACCAATAAAATCACAAAGATATTGATCTTAACTCAATTTCAAAAGTTATTTCAAGAAATAAGAATTGTCCAAGCGATTCCCTTTAATGGCCCAATGTGAGACTCTTTCCCCAACCCTAACTCTCCCACAAATCCAAAGTTTAACATCTGATGTAGGATAATTTAATACATGTCGGGGCAAACATTGAAACTGAAAATCAAGATGGACTTGTTCTGATCATGTAAAGAAATAAATTTAATATCTAGTTCAATTAAAAAAATTAACTTATAAATAAAAATTGTCCAAATCTTATTAAAAGCAGCTTTCATCTTTAATAAGGGCCAATGTGAAAGTTTCACAATATTAAGTTGACCACGATAGGAGTATTACATGTGGTTGTGATATAATTTCATCACCATTGTTGAAAATTTGCAATATAACAAATGATTTTTTTTATTGGATGTCTTCGAAAGCATAAAAAATATAAAATTGAACTCCAATTTAAAGGTCCCTTCGGGGACATCCGATTAAAAAAAAAACTAACTCCAATTTAAAGAAAAGAAATTCACTAGTGATTTATTGACATACTTTTTAAATATTTTAATTTATTAATTCTTCTGACTTATATTACTACTTTTTATTTAATTTTAAAATATGTAAATTATTTTTTTAAAATTTTACAGATTGTATATCTAAATACACGATCAAAATAAATTTGACTCTTGAAATCCGAACTAGTCATCGATATAGAGGAAATAATATACTCCTATCATTCCTTTTTAATTGTCAATTTTATTACATTTTTGAGGGTCAGTTCAACTAACTTTTAAAGTCAAATTAGAGTACATTAATTTCATATTTGAAAATAAAAATTTAAATATATAAAAACTATATGAAAAGTACTACAAGTTATAATCTTTTTCATATCAATATAATCAAAAAGTACATCTTAAAATATTAAAGTTCATATCGATGGATAAAAAAAAAATACTATGACAACAAAAAAAGAAAGTTGAGTGGTATTATAATTGCTCGTCATTTTTAATATGAGGAAAAAAGTATTTATTGCTCCTGAAAGTAAAGAGGGAAAAAAAATTACAGCTTAACATTAAAGTACATTTTCCAAAAAAATAAACTGGTCAAAATTTAGAGTTAATTATATGCTACCACTTCGAACTATGGAAATAAATGGATCACAACACAATCACTAAAATCTCCCAAAAAATATACATGTAACGTACCGTGATCCTATGTCATTGACATGTTTATTTGAAAAAATAATCAAAAAAAGTTCACGTCAACTTTTTTTAAAAAAATTTAATATTTATTATTTACGTAAGAATTCAATTAATTTAAATTCATGTATTTTAATATTCATTTGAAAAAAAAATATATTTTTTATCAAAAGATTTTAAGTTTTTTATACTTTTGATTTTTTTAAAGACTCAATATTTCATTTTATGTGATACCTTTTTTTTATTCGTTTCAAAAAGAATGTCAACTTATGCTAATTGAAAATAATTTACCTTTAAAATTTTATTTTTAACCCTATGTTCCACATGGCTTAGCCACACAAATATGAATGATTTTTTATCATAAATTTTTTTAAAAAAATTTTAAAATATCATATCAAGTCAAAAAATATCAGATGTATACAAATGGCAAAAGCCATGTGGGAGAAAAAAACGGTAGACATAAGGAGGAAAGTAGTGAGAAAGAAGGAATAAAATTTAATTTTTCAAATTAAATTTGATAAGAAAACATTATAGAATAACAATTTTTTTACTGAATACGTATAATACAGTCTTAATACACATTAAAAAATTATTTATAAAATATATAATACAAATTTTACTGATAAATAATATATTTATCGCATACTTTAATCCACACTATGTCAATTTCTTATCAACAAACACAATATATTTTTAAACACTTATATTTCATTTATATTGTATGCATAATTCACTTTCAATACAAGTACAAATTTATCATAATATTATTAAAATAATTAATAATTATTTTTAAAAATTTCCAAATTTTAACCCGCTCAATTTCAGTTTGACAAAACCTTTGAACTAATATTCAACGTTTACTCATTGTTCAACAAGTAAACCAATCTCAAGTCCTTTTAAAATTATCCATTCATCTCCATGAACTTTTCTTTCTCTATAAATACTCTTCATTCCCTTTGTTTACTCTTCATATCAATTCTCTCTCTTTCTCTCCAACACACCAAAAAGAATTAAGATGGAAATTTCAAGGAAGTTTTCTCTTTGGGCTTTGCCAATTGTCATTTTGTTGTTTTTCTTAATCAACAATGGAGTATTTGTTGATGCTTCTCACAAAGTTTATATGCACTTGCAATCTACTAGCAGCCATGTTGATGTCAGCAAAGTACACAGAACTGGTTATCATTTTCAACCTCCTAAAAACTGGATCAACGGTACGTTTTTCATGTCTAAATTTTGCATTGAAAAATAAGTTTTAAAATATGAACATAATATTCAGGCCACAAAAGTTATGAATTCTGCCAAATCTGTTATTACAGACGAAGCTACAAAGTTATGTACGGCCATAGGAGTTAGGCCAAGATTACTTCAATTTCTGTATTTGTCTTTCTACAAATGTACACTTTATAGGTTTGTAAAAATGAACGATGAAAAAAATAATTAGGAACAATATGATAAAATTGGTATCATTTTTTTATTTAGTAATTATTGCCAGCTGATTGGTTAGGTTGAATGGAAATGTTGGGCTATTTTTAATAATACTCTGACAGCTTTTGATTTAATGAAACTACATGTTGCCCATGATTATTTTCACGGCCAGACGGGGCCAAAAATTTACTATTTTTTAATTTTGGGATATGATGGAATAAAAAAAATGACTCTTTAAACTGTCTACGTTTCTTTTTAATTATGAGGTAGCAGTTAGTCAATGCAACTTTCGACGCTCATCATGGGTCATTCGAAAACAGTCGATCTATGTTTTAAGCATAGGAGTCAGACTGCGTACATCCAACCCCTCTTACTCCGCAATGGACGAAAACCTTTGAGACAATGGGATAATGTTGTTGTACATGTTGCCCATGACAAGTAGATATTTCATATTAATAATTAGTACAGTGATTAATACTTTGCCTTTCAATATATAAATATTTTTTGGGTAACTTATATATAAATAAATATTAATATATTCAACAACTCACAAGAAGTGAAGATTTGAAAAATACTTTTGGTTGTTCACCATCAACTTATTAGTCAAAGCTTAGGAGATAGCCTGTCATTTTCTACTTATTGAAATAATTGCTTTGTTTTTGTTTGAAAGATTAATCTAATATGATAGGAAATATTAATCTAATATGATATAATTTATATAATATGACATTATCAAAGATTTTTACTAAGTATATAATTTTCTTCTTCTTCTTTTTTTTTACAATATAATTACTATATATTATTTTATAATAAGTGATTTGATTATATAAATATTTTTACGTCGTTGTTGATTAAATTCAAAGAATGCCAACGTTATCGTATTATGATGTGTTTTCTGAGACAGCTAATATATGGCCAATTTGAGGCTTAACGTGAGAAAAAAATAGAGTATATAACAAATAAATTACTCCCTTTTCTTTTTTAATCCGTTCAAAGAAAATATTGACTTATCATAATTAAAATTAATTTAATTTAATTTTTTTTGTTAATGAAATGATTTATAACCACACAAATATTTCAGTATGATTTTGAATCATATATTTCAAAGCTTTTTTCCTTTTTTCTTCAATATCGTACCAAGTCAAATGATGTTAAATAAGATGAGACGGAAAAAGATAATATATATTATATGGTATAGTCAACTCTACGACCCACCCCCAACCAGGTGGGGTACGTGGGTTGGTGGTACAATCTGAACCAATAGTAGATAATATATAATATTAATCTATACATATAAAACATGTGAAGGTGATACAGAAGCTAAAAAGCCCAAAAGTACGTGAAAACTTATAGAACCAAAATATGTGACGTAAAGTTGAAAACGAAATTTAAATTAAAAACATAAATGAGTCTATCGGTTAGATTTCATTTATTATCTTGACAATTCAGTATGTATAATTTTGAATATATACTCCTTAATATAACAAAAATAGATATAATCCTTCTTGTCACTATCATGAGAAAAAGCAAAATAATAATAAAGAACTAGAAAACGACCTTCTTTTTTTAAAAAAAAATAATAATTTTTTTAATTAACTTTTGTATATGTATATTTGAGGAATAAAGAAAAGTCCAAGTGTTTTTGGACAACATTGGCAACTTGTAGTACAGTCTTTGGTCTTCGGGCACGTCGATTATCAAATTTCTGCTCGCCTTTTTGTGTTCATTTAATATTTCTTGTTTGACTTTTTTGTCTCGGCTCAAAACGAATTTAGAATTTTAAATTTATGAATTAAGCAGATCTAAAAGTTTACATATGAATTTATTAAGTATAGTAATTTTTATTAGACTCTATATATATTTTTTAAAAATTAATAAATATTTGGCTATGAATGAGGGAATTTCATTTTTATTGTAGGAATTTGTAAACTGTAAATTTTATATCTTTATTCTGAACGACAATCATTTTCACTTACTAAAGTCTGAATAAATTATTTATTTTATACATATTAAATATTTTTAAACTAGAGTCAAAATTATTGAGTTCCGTTGAATCGTAACTTTAATGATAGATCCGCCCATGCATTTAGAATTCTCTGTATGACAAGTCATAAATTTCTTGTCTCTCTTTAATTTTTGTCCCTTTTTTACTTGGAGAAAGGTTTGTGGGCCTTGCATGAATTGTTCCCTTTGGAAACTTACAAAGAAAATTGGGTAGGTTTCTATGTTCAACTAGAAAAAAACAACACAACTTTTTATATTTCCAACATTTTTGTATTTTTCAATGATAGTGAAAACTTAATCGAAACTTCAACATACCTTTTAGGGCGGCTTAGTGGTTTGGGTTCGAAACTTTCATGTTAGAAATTATGGAAGTCTCAAGTTTAAAATCCCTTGCCATCAAAAGTAAAATTTGCCTTTTGGATCGAACTCGTCGCACAAAGCCTCGTGCGGATTACTTCTCCTATTCCATGTACTATTTGTCCATATGCTAGCTTCCCTTGGGTTCTGATTTTAACATTCTACAATAAGCTCTTATTACCTGCTATAAGTATAGTTTAATTGCATTTAATTGTGTTTTGACTAATCAATCTCAATTGTTTTTTTTTCATGGTTTCTTCATGATGGTTCAACCAACAACAGATCCAAATGGTAAGTCAGAAATTTCCTTTACAAATACTTCTTTTTGTTCATAAAAACAAGAGCAAGTGAAATCCTACGAGTGGGTCACGGAAACCTGACAATTTTTATCTTTTTTGTCATTTTTCTTCTTAACAGGGCCAATGTATTACAATGGATTGTACCATCTATTCTACCAATACAACCCAAAAGGAGCAGTATGGGGCAACATTGTTTGGGCTCATTCAGTCTCAAAGGACTTGATCAATTGGATCCCGCTTGAGCCCGCGATCTACCCGTCCAAAGTATTTGACAAATACGGCACATGGTCCGGGTCAACAACTATGGTAAACAACAAGCCGGTCATCCTGTACACCGGAATTGTGGATGGTAACAGAACACAAGTCCAGAACTATGCAATCCCGGCTAACATCTCTGATCCATATCTTCGCAAGTGGATCAAGCCCGATAACAATCCATTAATTGTTGCTGACACAACCATCAACAAAACCCAATTTCGCGATCCAACAACAGCTTGGAAGGGCCGAGATGGTCATTGGAGAGTGTTGATTGGGAGTGTGAGGAATCAGAGAGGAAAAGTGTTAATGTATAGAAGTAAAGACTTCGTGAAATGGACCAAAGCTCAACACCCACTTCATTCAGCTGATGGCACTGGAAATTGGGAATGCCCGGATTTTTTCCCAGTGTCATTGAAAAGTAAAGACGGTTTGGACACGTCATATAATGGCGCCAACATTAAGCATGTTCTTAAGGTTAGTTTTGATGTTACGAGGTTTGACCACTACACAGTTGGTACTTATGATACCAAAAAGGATAGGTACTTTCCGGATAATACTTCTATTGATGGATGGAAAGGATTGAGACTCGACTATGGTAACTATTATGCGTCCAAGACATTCTTTGATAGCAGCAAAACTCGAAGAATTTTGTTGGGTTGGGCTAATGAATCAGATACTGTTGATGACGATGTGAGAAAAGGGTGGGCTGGAATTCACCCTATTCCTCGTAAAATATGGCTTGATCCTAATGGAAGGCAGTTGGTTCAATGGCCTATCGAAGAATTAGAAACTCTAAGACGGAAAAAGGTTCAACTAAACAATCAAAAGTTGAACAAGGGAGGAAAAATTGAAATCAAAGGAATCACAGTTGCACAGGTTAGTTTAATTCTGTCGCCTTTTGGATTTGAGAAATGAAAAGACAAACTAAGTTTGAAAATTGCAGGCTGATGTTGAAGTGATTTTCTCGTTCGCAAGTTTGGACAAGGCGGAGCCATTTGATCCTAGTTGGGCTGATCTTTACGCGCAAGATGTGTGCGCCATTAAGGGTTCAACGGTTGAAGGTGGACTTGGACCTTTTGGGCTCCTAACTTTGGCTTCTCAAAACTTAGAAGAATACACACCCGTTTTCTTCAGAGTTTTCAAGGCGCAAGACAAATACAAGGTTCTCATGTGCTCTGATGCCTCAAGGTTCGTTCTCTCGTGTGCTCTGTATACAAAGATGACATGTTTTCTGAAACGAAAAATATGTAAATTGGCGATATTGCTATTCAACTTGAATTGAGTTGTTTCTTTATTTTCAAACGTTGTCACCAGGTCAACCCTAAAGAATGGAACAACTATGTATAAACCATCATCTGCTGGGTATGTGGATGTAGATTTAGCTAACAAGAAATTGTCTCTTAGAAGTTTGGTAAGCTCTCTTTCTTTCTTTCTCTCGTTCTTCTCTCAAATTCTTTGTTACTTTATGTTAGAAATTTCGCGCGCGTTTAACACTTTGGTTATATTTTCAGATTGATCATTCAGTGGTAGAAAGTTTTGGTGCTGGAGGAAAAACATGCATTACATCAAGAGTTTATCCAACATTAGCGATATTTGACAAAGCACATTTATTTGCCTTCAACAATGGCAAGGAGGCAATCACAGTTGAGACTTTAAATGCCTGGAGCATGGCTAATGCTAAGCTGACCTAAAAAGCTGGAGAGAATAGAAAAAATTAGGCCCAAAAAAAAGTCAGGATATTACCTTATTAATCATTATGTCATGTCTCAAAGAAAGTATAGAAATTTAACTTGCATTTATTCATGAATAATGCAATTTTTTAATATAAAAATCTTTCCATATATTTGATCAAATGTCTTCTTGAATTAAGAATGGGATGAATATACTAGTGCAATTTCTTTTTTGTTATGATTGAAAAAACTATTTAAAGCCAACTCTTTGAGCTAACTATAGACGATGATGAGCCCACCCCTCTATCTTTCACTTAGTTCATTTCACGTGGGGCTTGAAGTTGTTTCATAAGACACAATTCCCTCAGCCTTTTTGACAATCAGCAAGCTTTTGTTTAACCTAGGTGTAAGGACAACAAATTCAAACTTTCCTCAAGCCAGAGAATGTTTCTTGTTGACTTTCTTCAAGTAGAACAAAACTAGTTAAAACACTTGATGTTGGAAAGCTTGGTAACTCTGTTACAAGTAGATTTCATGTAGTATCTATATTCATCTTCTTTTATTTGTTGTTGCAAATCACTCACTTGTCTCTCTTAAAATCGAAAGACATCCCTTGACTGACCCTTAAGGAAGTGTTTGAATTGATTTATTTTAAGTGACTTATAAATTAAAAGTCAAAAGACATAAGTCGAGAACCCGCAACTTTTGGCTTTGGCCTATTTTTATGTTTTTTAACTTTACGAAAGTGATTAAAAAAACATTTTTTTGTGTTACCCAAATACATTCAAAACTTAAAAGCTAAAAGTCAAAAAAATAAGTTAATCCAAACACCCACTAAAGTGTCCTAAGTCTCCAAAAACCATGTGACTATTTTCTAAATTGACAAATCTACTGACTGAACATGTAGTATAGTCCACAATTCTCACACATCTGTTTTTCTTTTGTTATGGACAACCTTGGCATACGAAGCATAAACGTTATGTATAAAATACTTGCTTACTTTTCAATGAGAATAACGATAAAGACAACTTATGAATCCAACTCAACAAAATATTTTCCATCTCACAAGATTGAAAAAGGCTCCAAATGATCATAAGTCAGAATGACTTGTACTCGGGCTACAAAATGTTTAAAACTAAGTTGTAAAACACAAAGGAAGTTGCATCTTAGACAAAATACTCTGCCATACAGCATGTATGTTGCTGAGAAGAATTCACAGCCTCCTTCCTCTTCTACCACCCTTTCTGCGAGTGCTGTCGGTGGGAATAGGAGTAACATCCTCTGACAAAATAGAGCAAAAAGTACTTTAGAGAGGGTTTCCATTTCAAGATAGTTAACTAAAGAATTCGAAAGCAATAGACCATACAGATGATGAACTATTCAACAATTAATGAGGTTTTACCTATGCGTCCAATCTTCATTCCGGAACGAGCAAGGGCTCTAAGAGCAGACTGGGCACCAGGACCAGGAGTCTTGGTTTTATTCCCTCCTGTCGCCCGAAGCTTAATGTGAAGAGCATTAATTCCAAGCTCCTGTAAATTAACAAAAGTGAGTTGCAAATCAACTTGACTTCCAAGCAATTATAGACGCAAGAAAAAATGTGATCAGTTAAACTACCACTCCCTTATTATGTCAACCTCAGAACATTAAAAGGCAGTAGAAATGACATTGAAATCTTCGTGTTCAATCTGATGTGAAATTTTTTAATCAAAAAATTAGATGTCCACTCAAAAATTCGAGATTAAATTTGACAGTACTTTGGTTATTTAAACATCTGGCTCCAGCCTAGATGTAGTCTACACAACAATAATAATAAGGCGTATAGGTAAAATAATGTTCCAAATGACAGTCACACAATTTGACAGTGATTTAATCCTGAATCACCTATCACCTGAACAACATTTCTTACATATCACCTACTCAGCAAAATATTTCCTTTTTTTCAATAGCACAGCTAAGCATCTTGGACTATAGGACTGAAATTTCATTATTTAGATTCAGATTTTCACAATAGCATCTATGATTTACTTCAAAACCCACAAAAAACTGAAATTTTGGAACTAATATGCCAAGCTTGATGATAAATGAAAGTCTGTCAGTAACACATCAGAGCTCAAGCTTAAAATCTTTCACATTTCCTTAACATCTTTTCTAACAAGCCCAATCTGTTGCAATCCCTATCATAAGTAATTGGATATAAAACAGTTTTTTTCCCTTCCAGTGGCTTAAAATGAGGCACATAGTGCATAATGAATTAATATTTCAGAAAAATGGTGAAAGTAAAGAACTCCAAAATCAGACTGAGCAATATCTCTAACCTTGCATCGTTGAGAAACATCTTGTGCTGCAAGCATAGCAGCATAAGGAGAAGATTCATCTCTGTCAGCCTTAACCTTCATGCCACCTGTAAAGCAGAACAGCTCTGAATGAAAAGATAACTCCTCCTGGTTTCCCTATAAGGAAGATCTAAATAACGGAATGCTATGTGTTTGTCAATTGAATTTGGAAAGTTGAGAAAAAGCCATACAATTTATACCTATTGGTATAGGTTTGTCATACTAACACTTTTACTTTCTGACCTATGCTTTTCTAGGAGTTCTTTAGCCTTTCGGGCTAATTATACATCTATAAAAAGTATAAAGATCTTCTACTCCTTTTTATTTTAATTATTATTATCCATAAAAAGTATAAAGATCTTCTACTCCTTTTTATTTTAATTATTATTTTGCAAATATTTGCAAGAGATGAGCTTAAATGAAGTTAACATGGTTAGTGAAGATTCATAATGTTGACAACAAGTAAATTCGAACAGAGGCATAACTATCGTTGTTGTAAAGTCATCTAGGCTACAGCACACTTGAAAATAGGAGAAGCATACTCAGCAAACTATGGGGTTGTTAATTTCATTTTATGACTGGTAACGTTAAGGTTTTCACTGACCCAGTGATGATAAAATATACAGAACAAAAGATATTACACAAATGTAAACAACTCCCACATTACAAAGTACATACCAGTAATGCGAACCATTGTTTCCCGTCCAGACAAATCAGTCACATGCTGCAATTAACATACAAGTAGAAATTCAGTACGAATTTAACAAGTATACAGCTTCTTCCATAGAAACAAAACAACTACAGAGGGGGAAAACCTCAAGAACTCACAATAAATGTGTCGTTGAAAGAGGCAAAAATGTGAGCAACACCAAATACCAATTCACCCTCCCTGGTAGCTGGACCAAGGGTAACAGTCTCTTCCTTGGGCTCCCTGGTCTTTCTCCTCGACTATCAACCCAATACAAATCAATCAGCATAACCTTTACTAATACTAACTTCAAAAAATAAAAAAGAAGAAACAAAATTCATAGACATAACTAACAACTATCCATTCCACCAAACTTCAGACCATCAATATAGCTAGATCGACCAAACGGTCATACATATAGAAAACTATGCTGAATATAAATGTCAAAAATTATTTTTTATAAATATGTACTAAATCATGAACACTGTTGACGAAATTTCTGCCTTAACCACTGTCAGTATAAATTTACCTACTGCCGAAGCACTAAAAGATCTCAATCTGTGCATTCAAATCTAGCTGAATAATTATATAATTTCCAGTACATTTCCACTAAGCTTCATTTTTTCATAGCAATCAACATTGTACGAGTCTGATTCAGTTAATTACACAGTAATTAATTAAAAAATTAAATTAAAACATATATCTCCTAATAGAGAGAGATAATACCATAGCTTCGGTTGATTTGCCGGCGAGCTGCTACTGAAGCTTGAAAATCCCTAGCTGTAATGATGGAGCGCGTAGCTGATGAAGAGACTTAAACATCTATGCCTTTGTTTATATAGCTAGGGTTTCCAGAAAGAGTGAGAATTTCATAAATGGGCCTCTTCTTTATTTTGATGAAATGCTTTTGATGGGCCTTTTTCTTTTGGAAAAATTATAGTGAAAATAATTTGTTATTATTATAAATGATAAATATTTTCTTAATCTGATACATCTACATAAGTTTTCTTTTCTTTTTCCATTCTTTGCACTTTTAGCCTATTTTACAAAATATTTAATTTGTAGTCAGGATTGGCAAACTCCAAACAAAAACAATATTTGCTCTTCTTCTTTTTTTGTCTTTTTGGTCGTTTGTTAGTTATGTTATTCGGAAACAATTTCTCTATCTCTGTGAGGTAGTAATAAAGTTTGTGTATATTACATCTTCTTCTGATCCCACTTGTGAGATTCCACTAGATATGTGTTGTTGTTGTTATTGGTCGTATGTTAGTTATCTACCTTTGAATTTTGATTTAGTAATTTTGTTCATTTTGCGTTTTCAACAATGTTGAGGAACTTTACGCGGAGACCAGCAACACTTAATATCCAATATTTAATATTAAGATAAATTGAAGAAAGTTT
>JAOTQR010000002.1:19025459-19052927 GCA_025774065.1 Solanum ossicruentum | reverse complement strand
TGTTGAGGAACTTTACGCGGAGACCAGCAACACTTAATATCCAATATTTAATATTAAGATAAATTGAAGAAAGTTTTAACTTCTGATTTAAATACCTAAAATTTGAGTTGCATAATTAATACGCAAAACTTCAAAGAAAACTAATCCAAGCCTATGTAATCCCATGACACAAACCCACACAGACTAATGTTCTACAAATTAAAGTAACAAATACCAAGTTAGAACCTCTTGAAGGTCGTTTGTGTTTGCAAAATAAGTAATACTAGTAACCCTTCAAAGTGGTTCAATGGTTTGGGCTTGAAATTTTCACTTTGGATATCTCAAGTTTGAAGCCTTTTGTCGGCGAAAGCAAGAGGATTTGTCTTCTGACTCAAACTTGTTGCACCGAACTTGCCTATTGCGGATTATTTCTCTTACGTGTTTTTCGAGTTATTGTATAAAAACAAAATTTTACCATGTATACATCCAAAGAGTAGCAAAATAATAATGGAATTATTTAGTGAATATGTTTTTTTCTGAAACATATTTAGTTTAACTAATGGACTAAAAATTGAATATATGAGATAGAGTACACTATAAAAAATGTGTTTGATTATACCCTAGATAAGTTTCAATTGTTACCCTGTTAATACTCATTTTCATAGGTCAAACAGGCAAAACTCATGCATTTTAGAGTAGAGGAAAGCTAATGGTCAGTAAATATGGGAAACCAAATTCTTGCAACAACAGAATTCATCGATTTTTAATTACTGAAAGAAGGGAACAACACTGAGGGATAGAAGGATATGAAAGCACAAATTGCTCAACAACAATATATCTAGTGATTCTCGCAAGTAGGATGTAGGGAGAACAAAGTGTATACAACCTTTCAATAGATCCTCGATTCAAGTAAAGCATATTAAATCGGGTATGGAAATGATGAGAAATGGAGCAGTAGCAACAACAAATAATATGATAATCGATGCAAAGGACACAGAGTGAGGTATGGCAAAAAGCAAGTTCATATGTTCTCTTTCACTTGGCATGCAACAAATCCTTGAGAATGAATAGGAGAAAAAGAAAGTTGATTTCACAAGAATGATTAAATAAGGATCCATGCAAACCAGAAAAACTAACTAAACAAGCGAAGCTAATTTGGGAGTTATAATTTCAAGAAGCCCCTTTGGATTTTCGACATGAACCCAATGACCGGAGTTGGGAAGGAGATGATATGAAATCTTGCCTTCGGATCCACCAGCTCTGTTGGAGGCAATGCTTTCAAGTTTCTGGACAGTCTCCAGATCCCACCTATCACTTTTCTCAGCACGTACAATCGCTATCTCTGTCCCTTTAGGTGGGTGCTCCAGCAAAAGCCAATAATCTTTTTCCCTAAAAAGTTCCATTTTTTTTTACAGTGAACAACCTTCAACAGTACAATCATTAGAATTTCTTGAAGAATAATGGATCTGGTTTTACCTGTAAGAATCAAACATCTCTAAAGCGGCTTCAATGTTAAAGGTCCACGTCATGCTATCCCCTGATTTCTCAAGATTGCTGCCCAGCCATTCTGATAATGCCTTAGAAAACCCAAGTTTCAACATGTGATCTACCAGCCATCTGAAATGCAAGATTCATGTAAGAGATAGTTAGAAAACATGTGAGATAAGCTAATATAGGAATATTCGGGTAGGTAAGATTATAATCGTTAAGAGAGAGGTGCAAGTAAACTAGATATTTTCAACTTCGTAGAAGTTAATTAAGCCTTAACAATGACATATGGCAAGCTCATAGATTTATATTTATGACACAGTATAGGAAGCATAAATGTATGCAAGTGTCAGACTACTGCAAAAACCACATAAACATGTGATATTACACCCATTCCAAATCCTGATGGTTTCTAGGTCCAATTGAATGTTACAGATCAACCATTAATAATAAGCTAGATTATTTGCTGGATCATCCAAAAATTATTGAAAACAGGCTGGTTAGGTAATGTTGTAAGAATCTGGACACCAAAATGACACATACATCCTGAGCATAACTTAGAACAAAAATTAGCATATATCATTTTTTTTTTTTTAAAAAAAAAAAGGAAATCAGAAGGAATAGAGATTCCACTTTCGAGATGGAATTGACGAAGGTAGGCTCTGCAGCGTCTGCATAACTTTCTCTACTTCTTTATTGCTATCTTCAGGGTTCACCTTTCCAGGGACAGAATCCAATACCCAGAGCTGTTCTGCATCAGGGGAGTGAACCATAAATTAGCATATGAGTTCAGCAAGGCATGATGCAGTTAAAAGCTAAGTCGCTCGGACTATCCAAAAATGTTGCCGTACGCCGTGTCAGATCCTCCAAAAATAATGTTTTTTTGGAGGATCAGACACGGATCCATCGACATTTTTGAGGAGTCCGAGCAACATAGGTTAAAAGCAGCCAATAACTCAGTTTTGTCCTGGAGCCTGTATCCTCAGTGGAAGTACTCACATGGCTACTTTTGCACAATATTTTCCGGTTTACTGGAAAAGTTTGTGGAAAGCGGCTGCAATAACCACATTTGGAAGTGTGATTTGGCAGCCAAGCTAACCTCGGACATTGTATGCAGCGTTTGGCATGTTTATCTTGGTTTCAGCAATCTCTAGACACTCCAAAATAACAAGGATTTCCAAGTAAAAGACAAATTTTTAGGCATCATTTCACAAATTAGATCTAACTAACAACAATTGTTGAGGCTTCTTTTTCATGCAAGGGATTGACAATAAGAGGTCTAAAGGTAACAACATAAACAAACCATAGTAACAAACCATAAGGTATTTCTACAAAGAAAACCTACATAAAGAAACTCTTGGAAGTTCTCCTTTTGCCGCTCAATGAAAAAACTTATATGTACATAGGCTACCATCTGGTTGTAGCTTTTTCATGGTTAGAATAGTTTCTACAAACACATTCTAGATCAAAGAGGCAAACAAACATGGAACAGCATACATATAGAGAGGAAGAGAGAGCTAAAGTATATGTCTTTTAGTTTTACTTTTTTCTTCTTTCAAATATCTCCAAGAACAAGGTTCTTTCCTTACAAGGATACGCTAAAACTTCATTTTAAACATTCTGTAAACAGATTGTACTAAATTAGGGCATTGCAGATTGCCAAGAAAATCCAGACAACAATAGCACATCAAAAAAGAAGCTAAACCAGATACTAGGACAGGAAAAAAAATGTGCACAAATGAACTACGATTTCGCCAAATGAATGTGTAACACACGAATCCATAACTGCTAAAGCAATCCATGAATACATTTCAAAAGCAATTGCAAGAAAAAGCAAGCACCTGCTTGGGCAATCGAGCCGATTGGCCATAAACACCCTGAGAGCAGCTCTCAGCATATTGCAAGGCGACTTTACCACCCATGGAATGCCCCATAACAACATCAGGCCAATCCCAACCTTGTGAATTCACCAAATTAGCTACATCTTTTGCAGCATTTTCCATATCATGTGGTGGCACGAAACCTTCTATTTCAGCTGACTTTCCATGATTCCTCAAATCCACAAGAACCATCCTCCAATTTACACCATCTAAAATAAACAACGCATAAACTGGCATATAAGCTATAAAATTTCGACCTTACAGAGAGGTTGGATTCAAAATTTGAAGTTAAAATACGTAATGCCCTCACAAATCAAATTATTTATAAACATTTAGTGAAAAGCAACTAATCTAAAAGCGTTTTATAAGCATTTGATGAATGTTTTAGTAGATATACAGGTAGGAACAAAAGCAACTTATCCATAAACGCGTAGCTAATAGACTGGATCCGTCAATTTGTTTTTACAGGATCTAATTTAGCACAAATTATTTACCACTATCGAAATGAAACTGATCAAAATAAAAACAAATTTAGAAGATTCATCATGACTGAGGCGATAGAAACTAATAAACTAGCTTGAAGTCCAGATATTTTGATTAATTAACTAAAGTACCTGCAGAAAGGGAGGAAGCAAGAGAACGAGAGAAGGACCGCCAATTTCGACCGGAACCTAAGAGGCCGTGGAGTATAAAAGCTGTGAAATCGTAAGGCTTTTCCGGCGAAGATCGAACTTCTTCGAAAGCTATGGTGGCGATGGAACGGTTTGACCGGTGGATATACGGCGGCGATATGGTTAGAACCCGGTTCAGGAGTCTAAGGCCCTCGACCGGTTTGGTTCTGCAAATGCTTGACATTATTCTCGGTCTGGTTTTCTGCTTCGGAGCTCGTTGCTTTAACTGCTCTAGATAGAATCCACTAATAATTGTTTGTGTTCGTTTTTGTTTTTAATCATAAAATAAATATAGGCACGTATTAATATGATGCAAACAGTAAAATATTAAGTAAAGTAAGTATAAAGCAAAAATTATGGGGAAAAGGAAATATATATTAGTTAAGTAGTTAATGTAGGTATAGTTTGAATCAATTGCGATTCATGATAAATATTTAGGTATAATTGGTTTATATAAACATTATGCATGGTAATACAAAAGTTGTGTGCGAATTAAATATTATAGAGAAATATACAAATACTGCAAATTGTATAATAAATTATTTAAACGTGATGCACGAATTATATAGCGAATTATATAAACTCTGTTCACGAATTGTATAGTGAATTATATTACCATGTGCATGAATTGTATAGCGAAATATACAAACACTATACAAAGACTGTAAATTGTATAGAAAACTATACAAACGTATACAATATAATAGTAAAAATGTTGTTATAACAATAGTTACGAAATATAATTACCCAAACTATATTTATAAGCATAATAAGGTAGTGAGTGGTTATATGAAAAATTCTTCTAACATAGTTAATTACGCTGATAAACAAACATATAATGGTTAATTAACTAACATGACTATAGTTTGAATTAATTACGACTCACGAAAAAAATCTAGTTGTAAATATAAATTGAGTCTTATATAATTCGCATGATATGTTATGCGCAATTATATAAAAATTGTGCGTGAACCAAATTGCATAACAAATATACAAATAGTATGAATTGTATAATGAATTATACAAACCTTCGTGCACGAATTGTATAGTCAAATATAAAAGTACTATATAAAATTTACAAATTGTATAGTGAAAACATATACAAATACTGCGTGAAATATACAAATATTGCTATAACTATAATTACGAAATATAATTATATAAATTATAACTTTAAAAATATAATTAAAATATTTTTAAATTGCTATACAAAAATTCTCTTATTCTTATGTAATTTATCTGAGAAGATAAAACAATTTTCTTAATTTCTTGATGCTCGTTCCAAGTTGGAACCTATTTTGATGATGCTATCGATAGTCTAGATGCCCACCAATTAGAATAAAATTGAGATATTTTCTTAACATAGAATAAATTTACTTTCTCTCCATATAGTCAAGAAGTAAATTTGAATTTCTTCTGTAAATTATACACAAACTGAAATTTGCGGCCTAAGCTCCCTATATTATAAAATATACAATAATAATATATTTAGCGAAATATCATAAGTGGAGTTTGGAGTTTATATTATAAAATGTACTTACAAAAATTTAAACTAAATATATATATATATCTATATATATAGACATATTTTAAAATTCAACCTCCAATTAATAATAAATATTTTAATTTTAGGAATACTTATCTAAATATTCTTAATTTTGTTTCAATTAACTCAATAACATCTTAATTTTTAAAATATACATCCTCTCGAAACTCATCTAAATGCATTATCACTGTTAAAAATATTGACAAGATAAATGTATATCGAATTAAAGTGTCTAAGTAATAATAATAAAAATATGTATCAAACTAAATATCTTATTTATAGATAATGACATTTGTAGTTGAATAAGAGCGTTCTGCGTCTATCGCCACGTAGTGGCCCCAGCTGCTAAAACATCCACCGTTGGTAGGTCACTAGTTATTTTAAGCCGTCCGATAGAAAAAGTGGGACGTATAAATTCATAAATCTCTGTGAAATCTTAGAAAGATTGCGAGGTTTTTCACATACGCAACGCAGAAGTCGGTGTACTTTTTCAAGAAATGGACCCAAACGGCGTCGCTAGTTTCCGCCACCGTCAATCACCCTCCTCCGATCGGTTTCTCGGCGTCTTCTCTCCGCCGTTGAGTGATGCTGCTCTCGGCGGCGGGATAGATGAACCAGTCGCCGATGATGATGAGCTCAACGAAGATGACGTGTTCTGGACTGGAAGAGCTTTGACTGAATCTCAACTCCGCTCTACTTCTCCTTCACGAAATAGTTTCCGGAAGCCTGAGAAGTTCGGTATTCTCGCGGCATTAGCGGAGGACCAACAGAAAACTAATCTGCCTGTTGTCCGTCGGAAGCCTTCAATCGCTTCCTCGCCTTCTAGTACAGACTCGATCTCACAATCGCCGAGTTCTGCTTCGCCCTCTACTGTAATACCGTTTTCACGCGCCTTTCCTTCGATTCCCAAGCCTCCATTGGGTAACAGTAATTTTAATCACTCAAAATCCATGCCGGCGAGGAACTTCCAGCACTCAGCTCCGGTCAACGTCCCAATGATGGCGAAGAAGACACCAAAGCATAGCTTGGTTGTTGAAGTTGAAATTGATGACGATGCTGACGATGAGATGTTACCGCCGCACGAGATGGTGGCCCGAGGATCAATGAGGTCTCCTAGAACCACTTTCTCGGTGCTGGAAGGTGTCGGAAGAACACTCAAGGGAAGGGATCTTCGTCAGGTTCGCAATGCTGTGTGGCGCCAAACAGGTTTTCAGGATTGAAATATGCTTAAACGTTGGTATAACTCGAGATCTTATTTTAGGCATCTAAAGTTCTAAACTGACCGTTGTTTTTATTATATTCTGCATATAGCCAATGAAGAAATGTTTTTACAAATTTCTTCAGTTTTATGAAGTTATTATCTAGAAAAATTGGTGGTGTGTTATATCAACCATGTACATTTTGGGCAATGATCTCTTTGAATATTAATGCAAAATAATTTTGTTAAATCGTATTTGATTCTGTTGCTCGAGCTACATTACTTGTTAGTTAAAAGTTTCCAGCTTTTAGCCATTGATCCCTGTTATACTTGCCGTGTCTATAGTGAGAGTCCATAGATTGTTACCCGTCCTGATGGTTCTTCTGTGGAATCCCCATAGCTGCACATTTAGTCATACTTATAATCTAGCATTTAGGTGACTTCTTCTAATTCTTCTGTGCAATGTGTGAGCTGAATTAGTGGACTGGTCCCCTGGGATGAAGTTTCAGTAGTTCCTCCTGCAAGTTCTTGCTATTACCATGATTTGTAGTGCCCTTTAATCTTTATCTAGCAGTTCCCCGTCAAACTGAAACAGCTGAAGATATCATGCATCTTTCTTTTTTTGTGGTGATGGTGGTCTATAGACAAACTTGCACCCACCTTCACTATTTCGCCGAGTACCTTTTATCATCTCACCAATATCATTAGTCACTAGTGTAAATATCGAGCAACTTTGTCCACCATAGTTTATAGTGATGGTGGTGTTCAGACCAAAGATCTCTATTATCTTTGCTATCTCTATAGTGAAAGTTCGTAGGTTGTTGCCATATTCATGTTTAAACGGTGCCATATTATCCTGTTTGGTTAGTTCCTCTGTCAAATTCCCCATAGTTGATCGTGTTCATCATACACATTATCCAATAGTTCAGGTGACTTTTATTGCAACTTCTGCACAATGTCTGAACTGAATTAGTGGACTGGTTGCCCTAGTAAGTTTCGGTAGTACCTCCTAGAAATCTGCTGCTTTTACCATGATTTTATACGGTCCATTATCTAGCAGTTCCCCCATTAAATTAGAGCAGCTGAAGATATTATCCATCTTTCTTATTTTTTTGGGGTGAAGGTGGTGTTCAGACCAACTTGGACACACTTTTACTATTTCGCCCAGTACCTTCATCATCTCATCATCTCACCAGTATCAGTAGTCACTAGTGTAAATTTCGAGCAACTCTGTCCACCATAGTTCATAGTGATGGTGGTGTTCAGACCAAAGATATCTGTTATCTTTGCTTTGTCTATTATGAAACTTTACAGTTTGTTTACTAGATCATGTTTAAGCGGTACCATATTATCCTGTTTTGCTTGTTCCTCTGCCAAATTCCCCATAGCTGTTTGCGTCAATCATACACTTTATCTAGCAGTTTAGATGACTTCTATTGTAACTGTACAATGTGTGAACTGAATTAGTGGACTGATCCCCTAAATCAAGTTTCAGTAGTTACCCTAGAAATACTTTGGTTTTACAATGATTTATATTGTCCTTTTCCTAGTAGTTCCCCATCTAATTGAAACAGCTGAAGATATCATGCATCATTCTTTCTTTTGGGGAAGGTGGTGCTTAGACCAATTTGCTAACACCTTCACTGTTAAGCCGAGTACCTTCATCGTTTCATCGTCTCACCATTCACCAGTATCACTAGTGTAAATTTCGAGCAACTCTATCCTCCTAGCTGTTTTTTCTTCTATTGGAATTGAGTTTTGGTTTCCCATAATTTTTGTTCCAACTCCATCAGGCGTGCTCTTGAATGCGCCGTGTATCTTGACTTTGACTGTTTGACACAAAGCACCTCATGTTGTGCTTTTGTTCTTGGATACATTTGCCATTGCAGCTGTCATAGAACATCAATCTTCGACTGTTGCCCTTAATATCTTCAAATCATGTATTGGTCTGCGTTGATTTCAAATAATGGATCTCGGAGGAAAGTAAAAGAAATTACCTGGAATTAGCCTTCGATAATTGAAGTTTGATCCGAATACATGAGCAATGGCACATTCATTGGATGAAAGAATCAAACTTGAAATAATGGAATGCATGAATGTCTCTTTGTTGTTGCATCACATTTTGTACAAGCTAAGTAGTCCCTGTAACAGCACAGCATATCCAACCTTCTCCTGGGGCCAAGATTTTTTTTTAGGTGAACTTACTCTTCTTCTTTCTTCATTCAAATAGATTTAAGATTTTTCGATACTTTAATGGAGTTGATTGATTTGTGTAGGCTGAATTTGCCATATGTTATTGGAAACAAATTCCCCGCTTTCTAACGTAGGGTAAAGTCTGTATACATTCTATCCTTAGGTATGTTGTCGAACATGCTAGAAGTTGTCATGCTTATCAGATGCAAACATATGGTGCGAGCCTGAAGTGCTTGAATCGAACACCGAATGCCCACCCTAGTGTAATTGAAGAGAAATAGAAGTATACAGTAGAAACATTTAAGTTTCATACTAGTGCCATTCAATAGAGGAATTGCAAAATACAAGACCTGTAAACAATATTCATAAATATTAGTGTCATTCAAAGCCCCAAAAAGGCACATCAATGATAGTTTGAGTTTTTTCCTCTTGATGGAAGTTAGTAGAAACATTGGCTTGTCAATAAACGTTGTCATTGTATGTGATTTTCACCTCAAGATAGTCGTAGTAGAGAATATAATTACTATTAGGGTTTCTGACGATGAAAGTGAGGTTCCAACTATCAGGATTCTGCAAGATCATACCGTTCATAAAATTTCTTGTTACGAAAACGCTAGGAGATGGGGTGGTTGATGATATAAGATGAAATTTAGGGTTTGAAATTGTGTAATAGCTTTAAACAGTGAAGAAACTAGGATAACACCCAATGCTAAAATCATTCCCATTAATATCCCCAAGGACACATAATCGAGCTTAGGGTCATTGGTTGGATCACTAATTTCAGTGTTTATGGTTGATATCTCCATTAAGAAAGTTTTATTTGGAAATTAGGAATTAATATGAAATTAACACTTATTTCGTTTTTTTTTGAAGTAGCAGTTAGTCAATGCAACTTTCGACGTTCATCATGGGTCATCCGGAAACAGTTGCACTATGTTTTTAAATATAGGGGTCAGGCTGCGTACATCCGATCCCCCTTACCCCGCAATGGACGGGAGCCTTTGAGGCATTGGGGTAATCATGTTGTAATACGAAATTAACACTTATAGATATAAATATAATATAGATTACACAATAATGAATTACCATTACCAAATTTAATTAGGATGATCCTATTTTCTAATTTCTAGGGTTTGTATTCTTATTTTAAAGCCTAATCCAAATCAGAGATGGAAAAGAAAACACCTGAATATGTGGCATGTAATTTGTAAATTTTAAGTTACAAGTAGTTTGTTGATTAGACCCCACAAATAGAGATCATTATAGTTAAAGAAATCATAACCTAAAATTCTCACCTCTTCCTTTTCTCGACTCTAGATGAAGGTTGGTGTTAATATTAGAATTCCTCGAGCAAAATCAGAAAATAAATTTAAATCAATAAATCGAATTGAATCGATCATAAAAATCAATAGAAATATGTTATATATAGTTTCAGTATTAGACTATCATTAGTTTATGGCCTCGGGACAATCAATGGAGGCTTTTTGGTTTGACTCGATGTTTTAAAAGGCGAAGACATGAAATAAGATGTTTTACTTAGCATACGACATATAATTAAACCTCAAGATAATGTCAAGATAATGAAATATAATGATCTTTAATGTTTTTTTAAAAAATCATACCAACGGAAAGATATATATATTATATATATATATAACTAAATAGTGTTAAAGTTATCATTTAGATACAAATCAACTATATGTCTTAATTTCCAAACAAATGAAAAATCACAATTTCTTTAAAAAAATATAACATAAGTTAAAATATTACTCTTTCAGGAGTAAATACAAACTTGCTCTCAAATTAAAGAATTTGATGGTCGACAATGTTAGTTAGGATATTTGACATATGATTTTGATAAAAATCATTTAGTGATCGAATATTAAGCATTAGACGTGTTTAAAGAATATAATTGAATTAATTCATATAAATTTTACAAAATTAAATTTCACACATAAATTTCAGAACGTCATTTTATTTATCCTTTAATTCGAAGAAAATCCTAAAAAACGAAAGGTTCTTTCTAAATTAAGTTGGGGTAGGTGTTAGGGGGAGTGGGAGAAAATAAAAGTAGTCTCACCTTAATGGATTAGGGCACAATGTCGTTGTTTAGTTGAACTCACAAGATTTTGAAAAGAATATTTTCTAATCTTTCTTAAAACTGCTCCATCATCTCCACCTTTTTGCTTTCTAATTGAAAAGTTGACATCATTTAACTCTTTTCTTATTTCAATCTGTGCATCATAATTCAAATTTCAAAAAAATCTTCATTTTTTTAAAATTACATAAAAAAAAATATTATAATTCAAAATGATTGACAATTCAAAATATTTAAGGAATCATTTGGTGGGAATAGGTTATCTTGAGATTAATTATCTCACGACAAGTTATTTCGATAATAATTATCTCACCATATATATGAGATAAGTTATTTCATCACTAAAGTATAAATGGTGAAATAAATAATCTCATGACTACCTAATATTTCTAACCAAATGCAGGATAAAATAATCTTATATATCGTAATCTTAGTGTTATTATAGCTTATATCTCACACTAAACGACTTTTTAAATTATCTAAAAATAAATTATAATCAAAAACAAATTTTATTTGAATCACGAAATTCGAAAGATGTTACGTAAAACACTAGCTACTAGTACTATTTTATTTTATTAAAATAACCGCTCTTCTTGCTCCATTACAAAAAATAATTATAATATTCATTAGTATAATAAAATCCACCTTACAAATCCTCCCTATATAAGTGCTAACCCATCTTATTCTTCACACCACAAACAAGTAAATAGCCACTCCAGCGTCCATTTAAATTTTGGCCACTTTTGTTCTAATTTTCTAATTTTAGCCACTTTTGTTCCAATGGAGAAAAATGAATCAACCAAGATTGATGTTGTGGAGACCAACAAAGAAAAGAAAGGAAAAGCCCCACTTTTGGCAACAGCAGCTCCTGTTGTTGCTGCTGCTACTCCTGCAAAAGGAGGTGCCAAAAGAGGAATTGCAATTTTTGACCTCATTTTAAGAATAGCCGCTTTTGCTTCTGCATTAGGTGCTGTTGTGGCTATGGCTACTACTGATGAAACTCTTCCCTTTTTCACTCAGTTCTTTCAGTTTGAAGCTAGCTATGACGATCTTCCTACTTTCAGGTAAGAAAATTACTGAGTCTGTTGGCCAAACTTTTCAAAATTTACTCGTTTTAAAAGTTATTGCCTCTGCTCACTTTTACTTGTCATTTTTTCACTTTTTCGATCTGCTTATGGAATTTTTGAGACGAGGATTCCCAAAAAATAGCCTCTCTACCTTATGAGGTAGTGATAAGGCGTGCGTACATTTTACCCTCCCTAACTCACTTGTGGGATTCCACTGGGTATGTTGTTGTTGTTGTATTGTTTTACTTTTCGAGATCAACTTAACTAAACTTTAAAGTTAATTTGAAGTAGCTAAATTAAATATTTGAAATCTAAAATTTAGATGTCAAAAACTATACGAAAAATGCTGGAAATTGTAATCCTTCTCATATCAGTATGAAAAAAATACATCTTAAAATATTCATCAAAATTCATATAATTTGACCTCGATAAGTGAAATAGTGATAAGTAAAAATAAATGAAGAGAGTGTTTTCAAGCTGGATCATAATTTCCATTTGCCAAGAACATCAACTTGTGTATAACAAAGATTTCGAAAATGCTTCAATGAAAAAATTACTTTATTCAGTTTCTGCTAATATTCAAAAACACTTATTGTTTTCTTCTAAAAAAAACATGACTAAACATATAAAATATCTTAAATAAACGCTTTTGACTTCTAAGAAGCTTAGTCAAATAGGTTATGAAGTTCTAATATTTGCGTACTTTTCAGAATTATTTATGTGCATGATACGTAGATAATTATACTATATTATATCATACTAGAATTAATTAATTAATTTTTCTGTCTTTACAGATTTTTTGTGGTAGGGATGGGAATAGTTGTTGCATACCTTGTCCTCTCTGTACCTTTCTCTATTGTTTGCATTGTACGATCCCATGCAGTTGTACCCAGGCTCCTCCTCATTATATTTGATACGGTACGTAAAATTTTGTGTAAGTAGTTTCGATTTATTATTACAATAATTTAAATATTTCATCGAATAATAGACCTACATTTAGAATATCGACGTTCAAGCACGCATTTAGGTCAAATATATTCTTCTTGTTGCAAAATTAATTTAAACGTGCTTTTCTTCATTAACAATGATTTCATATCTAGTATTTTCTATTTTTTGGGTGATATTTTTGAGATGAAGATGTTGCGGAACAATCTTTCTATCTCTATTAGGTAGTGGTAAGGTTTATGTACATTTTACCTTCCTCGAACTTCACTGGGTATGTTATTGTTGTTGTTCTTTTTCATTAATGACATAAGCTTTCCAACTTGTATACCTTTCTCCTTTCTGGATCTCACTGAAATATAGTGGAAACTTTTAAATTTTTCCATATGAAAACATATAATTTTTTTTTAGTAGTGGACACCTCTTATTAAAGAATATAGAACTAACAAAAAATTAAAGGGTGTCTTTGTTGCAAATTCTATTGAACATATTTAAATTTTTTCATTAAATGATTAACTTTTAATTATATTTTGGACAATTTTGAAGGTGATGATTGCATTAACAACGGGTGCAGCAGGTTCAGCAGCAGCCATAGTGTACTTGGCTCACAATGGAAACCAAGATGCAAATTGGTTAGCAATTTGCCAACAATTTGATGATTTTTGCCAAAGGGCCAGTGGAGCTGTCGTGGCCGCCTTTGTCACGGTGGTGATCTTCATCATCCTGGTGGTTCTATCTGCTTCAGCTCTTCGAAAACACTAAAAATAATTTCATCCAAAAAGAAAAAAGTATTCACTATTGCTTACAACGCTTTCATTGGCTCGTCTCAATATTTCAAATTGGTCAAAATGGTGAAAAGTACTTGTTATTTCATCTATGCATATTGGAAACAAGACGTTAGTGTTATTGGGTTTTATTGTTGATGTTATGTCAAGGTGTGGAAGTCATAATAGGTAAATTAAGGGAATTTATATAGCAAATTATGTTGTAACTTTTATAGTGAACTTTGTATATTATACTTTTTCATCCTATATTATGATTTAATTCCTATATTCATCTTTTTGTTGTCGGTCTAGTTTTAGTTATCTTTAAATGTTTTAATTTTTTCAAGTTTCATATTTAAATTATGAGAAAATAGTAAAAAAAAAATCTAATTTGTACTCATATTTTCAACTAGACACTTAAACTTCACGGGGGTCCTATTACCTTCTGAAGTATTTTAAACTAGAATATTGACATCCCCAAAACTTCATTATCAAATCTTTGTGGCTCAGTGTAATGCAGGCGCCTGATCCATTTTTCAAAATTTAAAAAAAGTAAAAATTTTAAAAGTTAATCATCCCATTTTTCCTCCATTGTTTTAAGATGTCTCGGATCTAGGATTCCTGGACAATGGATGCTCATTTTTTAAGAAAAAAAATATGTGTTGCCAATGGGATTCAAACCCACATTTGGCAACTCCCCTGAACTTTCCAAACAAACAAAGAACCACAGCACCCATAAAACTTCTTGTTTAGTAGGTGCTTAACCTTATACTTATTCCATTTTTACAGATTTTTTATATAAATACACAAATATTTTTTCAGGGTCAGTGGGTGCTCGAGCACTCGTAATCCAACACATGGATCTGCCCCTGCTTCTTGATAGATCTGAAGATGTTGTTTTTCGTTGCCAAATCTCAAATTCTAATACCCACTTTCAATCTTTAGTCAAGAAACCCAAGTTGTTTCTATAATCAAAAAGTCTTCTTTTTTTTTTCAATTAAAGCTTCAATTTCGTTTTTCAGTGTTGGATCGAACTTATTTTTCGTCGAGGCAATGACGAGAAAATTTATCAGAATCACATTTGCTTTAGTTATTAATATTGATTTTGATTTTGATTTTTAATTTAACAGTGTTGATATAATAAGTTCGATTGGTGCTAATAACCATTATAATAAGTGGGTTTTCTACATTAATGAATCTTTTACCTAATGATTTTGAAAAGAAATTTTTCTCCACTAATGAATTTTGTGATTCAATAAATTCTTCTCCATTTTGATATTAAAGTTCCATCTTCTTAATTTTCAATTTTGATTTTCAGTTATCAACAAATTTTAAATTAGTGAAAAGTGAAGCTACAGTTAAAAGTGTGTGATTTGAGGATGATACTTGGCTTAGTGATGATAGAGGTGGACTGCTATGGATGTTCCCCTCTTGAAGAGAAAAAGAAAGAAAAAGAAGAAGTAGGTAAAAAAGAATAAATAAATAAATAAGAATAAAAATTGAAAAAGTAATATGAAATAAAAGAAATTATTTATATAATTAACGTTTTAATTATTTTTGTTGTCTCTCACTCTCTTTGAGAGAGTAAGCTACACCTTCTTTGTCACCTCAGCATCTAGAGAGTAAATAATTTTACTTTAAAATAGTCTAGAGGGGTAATAACACCCCTATGAAGTATTGGTGTGTAGATGAAAATCCAACTATAAGTTTAAAATTTATTCGACTATCTTCTCTTTAAATTATCATCAAATATTTTTTAAAACAAAGCTCAATTATCGATTGATCCAAATTATTGACACAAATCGCACACATTTGATAACCAACACATAATAAAAAGCATTGAGAGCATTATGTATGATGAAAAATCTTATCACATATAACGAAGACATCATACTGTTATACAATTACTTTCTATAATAAATTATGACAGTTAAGATGTTAAAATATTTTAAAAGGTAGTGTTTAAAGAAATATTCAATTAAAAATAGCGAATAAATATAAAATATATGTACATAATCATGTATAAGCAATATACATTTTATGTATATCTGTTTCCCAAAAAGTAAATAGTGAATTTGATGGCTATTAGCGTAAAGATTTTCTTTTCGTGGCCAGAAGTCTAAACAATACTAGTACTAAATTCAAGCCCAAAATCCAAATGCTTCAAAGTCTTCCTCATTTTGACATTCAGCTTTCAGTCTCTCTGCCATCTACACAGATCAGCAATGGCTGCCTTGAGAAAACTATTATTACCCACAAATACAAGTAAAGCAGTATCAACTTCTGCAATTTTCCTTTCTCGCAGAGGCATAGCTTCTAAGCTATTTGTTGGAGGTATTTCTTCCTCTTCCTCTCTTTTTTTTTTGTTTAATTATTTATAACAACGCATGTATAGACGATTGATTTTTAAAAAAATCATGTTAAAGAGATTATTATTGTAATGAATTGTTTTATTTTGATTAAAAGGATGATATTTTTGGGTTTATTTTGCCTCCATCGCTCTGTTGCCTAGGTATTTACGCTTTCAAATTGGGTTTATGGGTGTATTATTGAATAACATACTAATCAGTGAGTACTCACAGTATTCGAATCATTTCTAGTTGTTGTATTACTCCTGCCAGTGGCGGAGCCAGCGTTCATACTTACCCCTGACTCCTGCAGTTTATTGTCCTTCGTTGTTTGTTACTATTTGTTGTTTCTGTATTTTGATTATTGTGTTGTTTTTGTTGTCATGGCTTCTTCTGAACTGTTTTGAAATGTTTTTTCCTTGAGCCGAGTTTCTATTGGAAACAGCCAACTCTACCTCCCTAGGTTTGGGGGTAAGGTTTGCATAAATGTTTGGGGGTTAAGGTTTGCATAAATTCTACTCTAGGACCTCACTTGTGGGATTACGTGGGATTTGTTTTTGTTGTCAAAATGCTTGCAAAGAGGTATGTCTAATCCTCTTCAAGAAGGAGGACATATTTAGATGGAGAATTGTCCGGCCTTAGTGGCTATTTTGATTGAGACAAGACAGTTCAATCAAAAGAGGAGAAAAGAACCAAAACATAGGAGCTAATCTTAAATCACCTATTCAATTGACAAGCATAGACTTTTCTTTCTAGTTTATTTGAAAGTGTAAAGATGAATTGAATTAACAAGTATGAAGCAAGACTTACTCTCCCATCCATCGAGGAGTGGTTGAAGAGAGTTGTCCTTAGTTATAATATAGGTGGTTAGTCAGAAAGGAGAATCATTTGATTTTGCATCCAAAGGTGTGGCCAGTAAAGTGGGTTGAGAACGTGAGGTCTCTGGTTTCAATCCGGAGGCAAATATACTAGGTTATTTCTTTTTGCCAAGATTTCATAGACAGAGTTACCCGGTACCCTTGTTGGCGGGAGGTAGCAGGTATCCCGTAAAGTTAGTCAAGGTGCCTGTAAGCTGGTCGGAATACCACGGTTTAAAACAAAAGAAAAGGATGGATAGTCTGAATAAAAAGCATGATTGGCATCCTTACTCAGATAAGAGTCTGGGAAAGGACAGATGAGAGCATTTGCAATAGCCAAAACAAAGATTCAGGGGTCCTTTGTTAAAAAATTCATGGGACTTACTTAGGTTTGATTAGGACATAGATAATACATACTATAGGTAGGTGCTTGGTTGCAAGAAAAGAATCTAACCTCGTTAACTTTTATTTAAATGGCCATTTATCTTTCGATTTAAAAATTCTTGATATTTCATCTGGTTGACTTTTACCTGAATGGGGGAATAACATGGGGGATAAATGATAGCTTAGGTTAGCAGTGCACTGTTCTCTGTATCACTCTCACTGTTCCATCATATAGTCAAATGGCTCATTTATAAAATTATTCAAGATCTTAACTTTAAACTGCAGACAAGCACATTACCAGTTGAACTCCGCTACACTTGCCATTGAGGATATCACGTACTTTCCATTTGTTTCAGGATTTTATATTACTTTTAGGAAACAACATTGTTTTGCTCTGTTAGGTAGTGGAGCCTGATAATATATTTAGCAGCTGTCGCGGTTCAAATTTTAGGTGTTACTGTTTATTCTCCGTATATACTTGTTTTTGTGTAATTGTAAATATCCGGATATCATTAATATATATAGCCTTATCGCCGTGGAGGTTACCCAATTAATTGGGTGTTACCACGAAAAAAGCCCCTCTCTCTCTCTCTCTAACAATTATTTCTCTGCCTTCTCTCTAAAACCGAGCTACTATTCATCTTCTTCTTCTTTCTTCCTCTTCAAATAGGAAGTTATAGATCTTAAATAGCCCAGCATGCTCACTTCACAATGTGGTGTCTCAATTGTTTGGAACTGTGTTGTAAACAACTTTTGTTTTTGTACTGTGAAACTGGATATGTCTCATTCCTTTTTCTTTCAGAAATAACAAATCAACTTTCTAGCAGTGGATAAGGGCAATACAGGTTTTTACTTCGTTTTGTATGACAGAAACAAGTTGTTGCCAAGAGGCCGACCATCCCATCCTATATAGAAGTCTAAAGGAGTACTCCTTGCCGACTGCTCTGCCATAAAAAGGAAAAGGGCAAGCTCGGTGCACTAAAGCTCTCACTATGCGCAGGGTTCAGGGAAGGGCCCTACCACAAGGATCTATTGTACATAGCCTTATACAATAGACCCAAAAAAAATGAATAATATAAAAGAACATTGTCGACTTTACCCAAAAAAAAGAAAGATCATAATTGAAAGAAACAAACTTATGAGATATTGCTATTTCAGGCCTCTCATTTTACACCACAGAGAAGGAACTGTCAGAGGCATTTTCTCAACACGGTCAAGTTATTGAAGGTGCACAAATAAACATATGTTGAACTCTCTTTTAGATATAGTGGAACTTCACATCTTCTTTTTTGACCTTGTTTCTTATTTGCCAGCTAAAATTGTGACTGATAGAGTCTCAGACAGATCCAAAGGTTTCGGATTTGTCACCTATGCATCTGAAGATGAAGCAGAGAAGGCTTTGCAAGAAATGAATGGCAAGGTAGCGTCCATAATATCACTGTATCTGTTTTTGATGTGTACTATCATGTTCCTTATTGTTCAATTCTATACAACACAATAATGGTGCAGCCTCTTAATGGACGAGTTGTCTTTGTGGACTATGCGAAGGCTAAAATTGATAGGGGCAGCATGCCAATAGCCCGAGGTCCCCCTGAACCACCAATAGAACAACGAGAGTTACAAAACCGACTACTCTGACTCTATGTGCTGCCAGAGTTGCTAGTCTTTCTCTTGCGAAATAATTAATCTGGAAAGGGGTTTACTCTTTTGGCCGGATACCTATGAATACATTGTAAGTTGCCACTAGTCAAAAGCAGTTGGTTGTTAGAGTGAAGATATATGTTGCTGCTGTTGTAATGACTGCAAGATTGGCTCAAATATGAAAATTATCTGTCAATAATCTATGTCAAATGTTATACCATCTGCTATTACAAGTAAATATCTGAAAATTTTGCAGTAGTTAATTTGGTTTCCACTTCTATTTAATTTGCCATTAATCTATCATCCAATTCATTGTCATACATGATCTACAGGTATTGGCGGAACTACATTCACCCTAGGGTGGTCAGATGAATATCTTTCGTCGGAAAACTTTTTCTAATATATAGGTTAAATATAGATATTTTGATATATATCAATTGTCGAACAATCTTGATACAAAAATCATCTATCCATATTCTAAAAGTATGAACACCCTTGACGAAAATGTTGGCTCCGCCACTGTGACTACAGGTGAGAATTTTCCAGTAACATCCTACCTTGAAATTTTTTTTTGGGTGGGGGTGAGGGGGTGATGTGGGTGGGTAGGTAGATGGCATTAACTCATATTATATAATTATGAATTCACTTGTTTAGGAAGAAAGTTACTTTCGGGAAAAGAAGAAAAAGAATAGCCTACTTTTGAACCCCAAACAAAATTCCATGGTGAACTTATGGAGCCTGAAATGTACTGTTCTCATACTAAGAAAGTTCAAAGGGGATCTATTTACAAGTTTTGTGCAGGCAAGGAGAAGGGTGACTCGATAGAATTAGGAGAAAACTTAGCGCCTTAGGTTCTCAAGTTTGAGGGGCCTCATGTTCTTTTAGCAATTATACTTTATAGATTTTTTTGGATGAAAATATTGAGCAAGTACTTTATTTCATATAAAATAGAGAATATTTAGAGAAATTTGGCACATCTGAAGTATAATTATATAATCAATTAAAAAGATAATTTTAACGATTTTACATCTCAAAGAGATATAAGAATAAATTTATAATATTAATTTATTTTTTAAAGTTTAAGGGTTACTTCCTTAAATAGTCTTTTTTTTCATGAAAATGCAATGCACGATAATAAATAGGGTGCATATTTGAGTCATTAGTAAGTGGTGCCAAGGAAGAAATTTTTGGGTTATATTCAAAAATATCTCCATAAGAGATGGTGTTGATATTTTGTTCCTCATAAAAATTGTCTTATAAAAATGTCTCCATAAAAGCAAATTTTCTTGGTGATGCTATACATTAATTTGGTGGTGATCTTTTTAACTTTCAAAATGTAACATCTTTCACCCTTCGAGGTAGTTCAGTGATTTGGGTTTGATGCTTCCATATTGGAGGTCTCAAGTTCAAAATCCATTGCCAGGGTTTGCCTTTTTTCGATCGAGCTCGTCGCATCAAGTGCAGGTTATCTATGTGATTTGCGAATTATTGCATAAAAGTGAAAGTTTATCCTATGCGCACCTAAAGAATAGCAACTACGATTCCTTTAATATATACATATACATAAAGGTAACATCTTTCAAGTTGCCTAACATTATTAATTGTAATAGGGAAATAGTGATGTGTTATACAACATTGTTTTTATCGAAGTGAAATTGACATGTCCATAAATAATTCTCACAATACTTTGCTTTTCATTAATTGATGGTCCATATTCTTTGAAAATTGTACATAGTGACATAAGATTTGGTATCTTTTATCTTAAAAGAAAAGGATCAAATCGAACTGATTTTTTAGGGGTTTTTAAAAATAAAATGAAAGCTTTTTTCTTTTTTAATATATATAAATCTATGATATTATCAAATAATTAGGCAAGTTTTTATTTTATAAAAATTGATCAAAAAAATATCCAACTGTTGCGGATAACATATGTCTCAAATATTAATAGTTTACTTAAATCTGGAGCAATAGAAACGACTAGCCAACTACAAGCATTAATATTATTAATATCCAAAGCCATAAAATTAATATTTTTTGTACTAGTTCGATCAAAACTAAAATTAGTTTTAGCATCTAGGCTTTCGAGACTAGTAAGTTACTATAAAAGCTATTTCAATGATTTTGGATAACTAAGTTATGAGTTATTAGATATTTTTTATTTCGTATGATTTGAATTTCGCCTATTGAATATTTAATTTAAATAGACTCAATTCTTGAATTTCATCTTGACTAATTTTTTCTCGTTTGCATAAATCTAACTTATATTTTTGTCTTAGCTTCTATAAAATGATGAGATGAACATGTCTAGAGAGTTTTTGCCAAAATCATACACAAGTATACACAGCATGTTCTAACTTTTTCTTTTTGTATATATTCTAAAAACATTTTAAAAAAAATTGAACTGTATTACCAAAGAAAAATCGAGATGATGGAATGATTTAATAGTCTAGTTTTGATTATATAGAATAAAATAAATTTAAAAATTAATAAAATTGATATGATATTAATTTTACAAAATAATCATCTAAATCGAATCATTGTCACTTTTACCATGCGATAAAATTTGATCAGACATCTAAAATAGAAAAAGATTTTAAAAATTTTATAATAATTATCTTATTAAAAATAAAATGCTTAATTGAAAGTCATATCATTTATAGAAAAAGAAAAATCTGAATTTTTTTAATGAATTAAAAAGGATACATTACACATAATTAGAATATAGAGGGTAGTATTTGCTGCATTCTTGTTTTTTCTATTTCCTATCCTCTAATTATAAATACATATGGTACTAATATATACACTTAAATGATAATTCCAAGTATTTTTATTACTTGTATCTAATTAGTATTTATTTTGCTTCTTCACTATTATATTCCTTTTTCATATATGCTTTGAAATGTTTTAGATGCATATATTCCTCACGAGGGACATTTGGGGCGTGAACATTATGGTCTCTATGATACAATCGACAATTCATTTTATTTTTGAATTAGGCCTTGTTCTAGTTTTTTAGGGATTATTACTTCTTTGGACTTGTGAAGTGTAAAATCTGCATATATATTCCCTTCTTATTTCTGTAAAATTATATTAAATATATTATTGTTATCGTATATATAGATAGATATTTTGATTTTCTCTAGCTTTTGTCATCTACTCAAACAAAATAGAAAACACCAAAAAGCCACAAAAATTGATATCCCAAATGCAACACATATACTATCTAATGCCCCTTCCCTTCTCAACTTCTTCTCTTTTCTTTCCCTTCTCATTTCCAAAAACTCTTTATACCTCTTCCTCCCTATCTCACCTCTTTTTGTTCCATTTCCCCTTTTACCCTCCAACACGTTTTCTAAAATTACCAAACTCTCCCTTCCATTCAAGTGAGTTCCATCCATATCCTCCACTTCCAAACTCACTTCCTTTACCTGCATTTCTCCTACCTCAGACCCACCGCACGTGACCACTATCTCGCACTGCACGTGACCTCTCTTTTGATCAACGGTCAGGATTGAAGTAAACCTCACCTGCACTTCACCGGTTAACCAGTGCCGTTGTACGGAGACAGACTTGAAGGAAGAGAGGTTTATTGATCGCCGTCCGATCGGATCAATCAAAATCCAACTCAACGTCATGTGTTCAATCAGATCCGTACACGTGTCGTCATCGTTCGGGTGTTTGATCGGCGTTGAAATCACCTCCTTTGGATCTACCATGTCGATTCTGAACGGCGAGGATTGAAACCAGCTCGACGTCGTTTCAGTCTCTTCCACACTACTGAAAATCGCTTTGTTTTTGTAGTATATGTCGACCGCCGATATTAACTCCGGCGGTGAAGATGAACGGTTTGCTGTTGAATTTGTCTGTTGAACCCACAGTTTCCGATTCCGATCAAACATGCGCACGCAAAAAAAGTTCACTAGGATTATATGCATTATAGATCTCAGTGACGACAAATTGACTGATTCTAACTCATGAATTTGCGTATTCTCAGAAAGAGGGAGAGAGAAGGACTGAGAGAAGAAGTTACGGTGACCGCCGTCGGGAAAGGTGGAGATGACGTGGCTGATACGAGCAGCGGCGGTGGACGGCCAAGTGGAGTGGCATACACGTAACCATAAGTGGTTTTCGGAGGAAAGTTGGTGGAGCGTGGTGGAAGAACAGCTGGTGGAAGCTAGAGTTGGTCCGTCGAGGCGACTGAGTATATGAGCTTCGATGATATCCGGATGCAAATCGGAAAAACCAGTTGCGCTGTCGGCCTCCGCCGTGACGGTGCTGGCGGCAGCACCGGTGAATGATGGATTATGGAGGATGGAAGTCATTTATTTGCTTGATTTTTGCAGAGAGAACTGTGTATTTTGGCTTGTTGGAGCTTGAGCTTTGAAGTTTGTTGTATTTATAGGTGCCTGCACAGGCAAATGGTACGTGAAAATTTTTGGGAAAATGCCCTTTGTAATTTCAATAATTACGCAAATTTAGTTAGTCGCTGCCACTGCGTTAATTTTAATCTTAATTAATATTTGATGGTTTCTCTTAAGGAAAATTTTCATAAATATCATAAACTTGAAATTTGATATGGCCAAATAGTTATACTTTATATAATTACATAATATAATTTCAGCTACGTGATCTGAAGGGGAGAAGAAGATCGAGTGAGACGAATTGTATATGTATATTTGTCGAATTATATGTATATATCTATCAAATAATTGTATGTGTATAACTAATATACGTATGTATTTATATATCTGACAAGCAAGATTGGAAAAGGGAGGAGAGAAACAAACAAGAGAGGACAAAGAGTAGAGAGAGACGAATTATATATGTATGTCTGTTGAATTGACTATGTATATCTATCAAAATAATTATATATATATGCAGCGGATATACATATGTAATTGTATATTGGTAAGAAATTGCAGAGAGAGGGAGAGAGGAGAGAGGCGAGAGAGAGAGGAAGAGCAGAGAAAGAAAATAGCAACAAAACCCTAATTATAGCAATAAAATTCTAATAAATTATAATTTTTTTCAAATTATAGTGGTATAATATAAATATATATCATATATTTACCTAGTTACGTTATTTTTTCTTTTTTAATTATTATTCACTATTAAACTAAACATACTTGCATAACTATAATATTCACAACAATAATATATTTAGTACAATTCAATAAGTAAATTTGAATATGCAATTTTACTTCTAACTCATGAAAGTAAAAACTTATTTTTGATAGGAACTCGAATCAAGTGAAATATAATAAATTACGTATGAATAGAAAATATAATAATAAAAAATGATATCAAACTAAATATAGCTATGTTGAAAATTTAATTAATTACCTTGACTCTTACTATGTCAATATAAAATTAAAGTTAAAAAAATATCAATTTAGAGGCGGTTTTAGAGGAATTACGTACACGATCTTCATGAAATAATAATAAAAGTACAAGTAGGGCTCCACAATATCATTTTTAATTGCCGGTGTTTTAACGCTAGCCTTGCATTTATTTTCTTAATTTTATCCTAAACCTATGATTTGAATGAACATATATAAAAAACTTATTGTAAAACTTATTATAAGAAAATAATACATATTAATGACCAAAAAGTCCACATCATTAGTCGTCATGCAGATTCTACCATTGTTCTAACTCTTTTATTAATGCATTACTTGTGTAACCCTCTTTCTTTTTCTCTTAAAAGAATAAATTGTATAATAATTAATGTGTTACTATAAGAAAAATTAAGTGTGCCTCAAGGTCAAAGGATGAGCTTTATTATCAAAGATTTGATAGATCATTATTTTAAAAAAAACATTCGTGTCAAATCAAATCAATAGACAAAATATAAAAAATTAGAGATTACACAAACTCATATAGTTAATACTTTCTACACTTACTCTTTTTCAAATTACAAAAATTTCTTAAATTTGGTGAAATCCTACATCATATATGTCCCGATAAATCACGAAAAGTGATGTATCTAATCATTACATTGCGTAAAGTGATGCGTCCGATCGATACATCACGATTCAATGGTGGAGCCAGGATTTTCTGTACGGAGATTCAAAATTTTAAGAAATAGACAGACGAACTAACTGACTATGAGGTAGTTGTAAGATCTGTATACATTCTACCTCTCTAGACCCCACTTGTGGGATTCCACTAGGTATGTTATTGTTGTTGTAGACACACGAACTAACCGAAGGAAGTTCGACATCTATAATATAAACAACGACAACAACATTACTCCAATGTCTCAAAGGCTTCCGCCCTTTGCAGGGTAAGGGGGATCGGATGTACGCAGCCCGACCCCTATGTTTAAAAACATAGCGCGACTGTTTCCATATGACCCATGATGAGCATCGAAAGTTGCAATGACTAACTGCTATTTCACAATTGAAAGAAGCGCAGACAGTTTAAAAAGTCATTTTGCTTTATTCCACCATACCCCAAAGTCAAAAAATAGTGAATTTTTGACCCCATCCAAGATTGATGGAAAAACATCTATAATATATACATATAAAAATTATTTTTATAATATATAAATAGTATAATTTTTTGCTGAAAAGGGTTCCGAATCCCCTAATACTTACATGGCTTCGCCACTGCATCACATACAGTGATGTATTAGAAAATAGGTGAGAATAAAATTTTTTATAATCTTTTTAAATAGTAAAGTTTTTAAAAAAATATAATAAAATAAGTTGTGTATTTAGATAATTCGTTTAGTCACAGTTGGATATAGTCAAACTAGAAGGATTACATGTTAAAGTCGTTTTCGACGTGTCTGACAGTGTAAATAATATTCAACAATTGTGTTTATTTAGTGGTTTGACTGATTGTTGGGTCTTCTTTTGTGATATTTTAGGTTAATGGGCGTTGAACCCCTGTTGGTTCATGCATTTCTCTGTGAGATCACATATTTCAACTTGCCAAATTGTTGAATAATTAAATAAATAAAAGATACATAATAATGATTTCTTTACTTATAAAGTCAAAATGGGTATTTCTGTAACAGTGTTCATAATAGTAATCTCAAAAATATAGAAATGTTAATTTAATATTTTGAGCCCATAAGTATTAGTGTGTTCTTGGATAATTAATAGACTGATTTACTTTCTTTGAAATTGAACATATATTATATATGTATATATGTACGTACTTATTATTGTAGCTGCAATTCAAATTTTAATATCATAATGAGAAAAAAATCATCATTTATAGTAATTGTATTATGTATTAAAAATAAATTATATATGTATTATACTTATTTTAGTTAAAAAAATTGCATTATGTAAAAGAACGAATTGTGCATGTAATATAGATGTATACAATATGTATAGAAGTAATCCTGTGTGCAATATATATAGACGTATTATAAGTGTATGAAAATGTACTATTAAGTTTGTTTTGTTAAAAAATAACATGTGTTGAAATTGAATTACACCTGCAATATAAATATATTAAAATTATATAACTGTAAATGATAAATATTTTTTTTAAAATATAGTATATTTAGGTAAGTTTCCATAGTAGGCCCAACATCAGTGAAACGCCGGAGACTATCAATCTTAGGAACCAAAATAGTATAACTTATAGAAATTACATACTGTAATTAATTAGCATTTTTCCTACATTTTTTTCAATTTACAAGAATTTCTTACAAACCTAGAAATCCAGATATATTGATTCAGTAATCTGAATACAGTAATTTAGTCTTTGATACAAAAATTACTAACAAACTTGGATTTTTAATTGTTAGCATTTAACATTTAAAATAGAATCCATTGAACATGTCAAATAAAAAAAATCTTTAATTTTTAAAAATGAGTGAAAATAATAAAAAATATAATAAATAGGAGAATGTAATTATATAATTTATTCATTAAAATAAGTTTGGTTAGTGTAGGATCTTTTTCAAACAAAAAAATCCAAAAACAAAATTATAAAGATAAAAGCAACAATTTGATCAAATTTTTTATCCTTTTTTGTCAGGCTATTTCGAATAAGTATATTTATTTAATATGAATCGTACGTGAATAATAGTAGAAGTCGGCCGTTGTTTCAAAAAATTTTCTCTTGGAATTTAATTGACCCTTATGAATAATTTAATGCACTAAAAATAAATAAATTAATTGTTCATGGTGCTCCAATATTTTTAGATTTAAGGAGAAAAGATGTTATTCACACCATTTCATATTATAAGAGTATTTTTCTATAAATATTTATCTTGTATTATAAGAGCATTTATTAAAATAAAATAAAATAAATTATTTTTTTATATTTTACTCCGTCATTAATTAGAGTATTAATAATTTTTTAAAATTTAATTTAATATATATTAATATAAATAAAAGATAAATAGTAAAATTTACTAATATATTAATAATTTTTTAACAATAGTAT
>JAOTQR010000002.1:19009177-19019816 GCA_025774065.1 Solanum ossicruentum | reverse complement strand
AATTGGTTGGTCAATTTAAAAAATCAGAAAGGTGTTATCTAGACATGGAAAAAACATTACTAGCTACAAAGAAAAGGTAAGAGTTATCTTGCATGTAAATGTTGTATGATGTCACTAACAAGCTACTCCCTCCCTCCTAGTCGACTATTATTGACTTAACACAAAGATTAAAAATCAATAAATAATAAGGATAATTTTATCAAATCACTTTTAAAATATAATAAATATAATATCTCAAAAAATATAATAAAATAATAATTATAATTAATGATAAGAATAAATTAAGAATTAAGTGCAAGATTATATTTCGATTTCTCTAAATAGGAGTCTGACTCTGATGGTGTGTAAAAAATCTGACTATAATATGAGCTTTTGATCCAAAATATCTTTTGGCTGGTTGAAGTTTTACTTCAATTTGCCTGCTATGGTAGTCAGGACCACAGTCCATAATAAAGATATATGCCCATTCTTCATAATCATTTTATTCCCAACGTATTCTCCTTTCACACAACTCCAACACGTGAAAAATACTGAGGGTAGTTTGGTAGCATGTAATAAAAACAATAAATGTATTAATAAGTAATATTATCTTCAGTATATTTTTTTCATGTTATGTACAATTTATGTATTAATGAGTGCTATTACTCATTTTGTTTTCTATTAACTTAATTTTGGAAGATTTTTTATTCTTTAAAATAGTTGAATTGTTCAAAATTCAAGATATTATTCAAAACTTATTTCATATTAACCCTTTCATTTATTGAAGTTTTTTTTATTTTCTAGGAGGTAAATTATCCCTTCGACAAAGTTACATTTATGAATTCAAAAAGATTATAGTGGAAAGTATGGTTTAAATTATATTCTTAAATATTTTCTTAATATATGTGTATTGTCTTACGAGTTAAGTAGTATGAGACAAAAGGAAAAATATAATAATATAAAGAATTTTTAAGTATTAGTAATACAAAGAAATTTACCGCAAGAAGGAGAGCGAGAGCAAAGAGGATATCTCATAAACAAAACAACATTACCCCATCGCCTTAAAGGCTCCCGCCCATTGCGGGGTAAGGGGGATTGGATGTACGCAGCCTGACCCCTATGTTTAAAACATAGAGCGGCTGTTTCCGAATGACCCATAATGAGCATCGAAAATTGCATTGACTAACTGCTACTTCACAATTGAACGTAGCGCAAACAGTTTAAAGAGTCATTTTGTTTTATTCCATCTTACTCCAAAGTCAAAAAATAGTGAATCTTTGACTCTATCCGACCGTGAAAATAAAGAGAACATCTCATATTAAAACAAAAACATGGAAGTAGCAAAATTCTCAAAGGGTTGCTCTGGGGACTGGAGTCCTCTAGAACATCTATTACTATTTGCCCATATTTGTTATTAAACTTTTTTCTGGAAAAATAGTTTCGAAAACGACATTATTGAATAATGTACAAATTGTTCATTTACTTTAAAAGCTTAATAAATAAGGTTTTATTCTCAACCGTTTATCGAATATAATTCAAGGTGTTCATCTCCGGACTCCACGCTAAGTTGCAGGTATTTTTCACTTTTGACTGCCACACTCATCTTGAATTTTTCAAAAAATAATTATTTTTAAAGAATTCAACTTGCATTTGTTGACATTTTTTATGAGTCCAAGCAACATAGTCTCCACGATAGCTAAGGGTTTTTTATGGGCGGAGTCAAGCTAGAATTGAAAGTCAAGATAATTATAGGTCATTATCAGTGTATATTTTATATATAATCAAGTGATATTTAGTTTATTCATTATATTATTAGTGTATAGTCAATGTATATTTTTTATGGCTTTTGACAAGCTATATTATATTGTTCTTGTTTTTGGGTTTCCCACCTGGTGTTCGGAGCCCCGACTAAATTTGAATCGCGCACTGCAGCGCCCATTTGAGGGTGGCGCTCCCAATAGAATTTTTCCATTTCGAGGGCTCGAACCCAAGACTTTGGTTAATGTATAGTTACGATATATTTCATATGATTTTAACTATTTTTTATGTAAATAAAATATAACTATATTTACATAAACTAATTAGTGTATATATTAAAAATTAGCCCTTTTAAAATTTATGAATTTTGAGTTTGCTACCAAACTCAACTTATTTGCAACTAATTTATTTATATATTTAATAAAAGTCCAAACTATAAAAATATACTCCATTCCATATTAGTTGTTTTTCTTCTCTTTAAACCCCTTTAACAAATCACAACATACCTTTAGAAATTTCAAAAGCTAGGGGCGAAGGTAGAATATATACAAATTTTATTATTTTATTTTTTAAAAGTAAAGAGATGATTTTTCGAAAGACCAAAAAAGATTGATCCTAATACTACTTTCATTCAGATATAGTTAGTTTCGAAGTTTCAATCGAATCCAGTAAAATTAGTGTTGGTATAAAAGAAATATTTTTACTATTATATTCTATTTGTTACCTTATTCATTATTTTAGTAATGTGCACAAGAAATATGATACGGAGGAAGTAAAATTTAAGTAAAAGTTACTCCCTTGCCATCGATATCGAATTTTTTTCTTTTACTCGTTAGAAATTAAAATGAATTGAATAATTTTCCTAATTTACTCTAAATAAATTGAATAACTATTTATGGACTGAGGGAATATTTAGTTTCCCCAAACCAAACCTATCTATACAGATGGTGGAATTAGAAGTGAGGAAAAGAAGGTTCTCTTAGTGCAATAATAGTTGTCCATCACTGATTTAGTAGGAGAAAGATTCTCTTTATTTTCTTTCTCTCCATTCTTCCTCGAATTTCTATTTTGATGGATAATTTATGATATAAATTAAATCTAATTGCTAAAATTTAATTAAAATTGAGAGATATATGTGGTCAAGTAAATTTTAGTCATTAAGTCTAACTTACGTCATGTATCAGCCATCAAGATAAAAACTTGAAGAAAATAGAAAGAGAGGAAATGGAGAGGAGATTCCTCCGATTTGGCAGAGGAACTAAAAAATAATAAATGATAAATATATTTAACCAAATCATTCTTATTAAATATAAATCTTTTAAATATTGAAAACTAGTACTATTTAATGATAAGATTAGAATAGATACAAAATGATAAATCATTTATAAATTATAAAAATTAAATAAGTAATATTGTGGTCGGATCCTTTCTCGAACCCTACAAATAGCAAGAGCTTAGTGCACCGGACTTGCCCTTTTTTATAAATAAGTGATATTGAATATTTCAAAATAATATAGTACTCCATCCGTCCAACTTTACTTGGTCCCTATTGACTTGACACAAGAATTAAGAAGTAGTAAATGATGAGGTAATTTTATTAAATTATCCTTTGAATATAATAAATATGTTGTCTTGAAAAATGTAATAGAAAAATAAATATAATTAATTATAAGAATAAATTAGAAATTAAGTGTAAAATTGTCTATTGATTTTATAAAGTAAATAAATATTATTTAATATTTAAAAATAGCATAAAGATTAAGTAAAATTGGACGAAGGAAGTAGATGACTAAACTAAAAATGGACGGAGGAAATAGTTAACTAGCTGTGGAAAGAGGATACCGCAAATTCCAAAACAGCTTACATTATTATAACAAGTATCAAAATTGATTAGTGCTACAAAAAGTAGCACATTACTTGTTCAACTGGAATACTATTTTTATGTTATTTTTGGCCTTTTGTCATCTACTGAACTAAGTATTTCCAATTTAATTAATACACCTGCTAGCTAGGTGCATTGTATTTTAAGAAATAAAAAATATTACTTAGGGTGACTGTAGACTATGTATACATCTGTCTCATCAAAGGAAACACGAAAATCAAGCTCGAAAAATCAAAATATCACTCAATTCATGTTCAAACGCAGAAATTTTCGTTAATAAAATAAGGAGCGTACCGTGTTATAATAATGATGGTTATTATTATAGGATGAAGTTGCAGGAGCAGCATGAGGATTGGAATAATGGACTTGGTATTGGTAATAGTGTTGACTAGCTTGACTTTGATAGTATTCCGAACCTTGTTGATAATGATTCGATGATATTGAACCATCTGGAGTTGATGACTCAGACCATGATGAAGAGTCATCGACCTCGCATTCTAGGTTCACCCCAAACAATCTTACTTGCCTCCTTGTATTGTTCCCATTTGTTGTTGTTAATTGGTTGTTCGTCACTCTTCTACCTATATACATTGTTCAAGGAACAAAATTAATAAATAATTTTTAAAAAAACATAATTTATCGAAATTAATAAATGTGTATAAAAGACACAACTTGTGTATTTATTGATTTGATGATAAAATTATTAAGCTAGCATACTATGATCATAAACTTTAAAAAATTATCTTTAAATCTGTTTGATCATCAAATTTAGCCTTCTCAAATTTCTTCTAAGGAATTTTTGATGTAAAATTTTAAAATGAAAATCAATAAAATATATGGTCACACATAATTTTAAATTTTCAAAGTTGAATTTTTGAATTTTGATTTTAAAATTTATGGCTAAATAGGAGGTATAATACCACAAAGGATGTGGTGGAGCGGATGAGATTGCCTCTACTTTAATCAAAAGTCTCAAGTTTGAATAGGGAATGAAAAATGTCCTTGATAAGGAGTATTTTCCCCCAAATAAAGTCCTACTGGGTATAAATTTAAATTTCAATGTGGACACCAGACATGAGTTAAAAAAAGTACAATACACACAATAAATACGTGTAGCAGTTGTCTGCATGTAAGTATAGTTGCAAAATCTGAAAAAAAAAGGAGAAGTAAAACAAAAAAAAATTAAAAATGAGAGATTTTCAATGCTAAATGTATGTGCTGAAGAAGAAAAAAACAATACCGGCGTGAAGAAAGTCACTTTGGTATGGACCACCGGCCGACGGAAAGGGATGGACCTGACCCCAGCCGCCACTACCACCAACACCTCCCGGCGTAGCAACGGTGGTAACAGCTGCGGCGGCAGTGTTCTTCCTCCTCCAGCCAATAAATTGCCGGTCACCGTCAATACGATGTCGCTCAAACAAAACAACATCACCTGCATCTAATTTCTTCTCCTTCACAAAACGGCTCCATCCTTTAGTCAATACATAGCTCTGGCTACTATTCCAATAAGAATAACGAAACTTCCATAATTTCCCCAATTCATCTTCGAAACTTAGTAAAAAGCCCTTTTCTCCTGAATCATTAATCGAGTCGTTAAGAGGAAAGTACTTCTCCGCGTTCTGTTTTGGGATAACTAATCGATTGAGCTTCCCGACGTCGCTCGGCGTTAATGGCTTCTCGAACAAATGCTCTTTCGGGATCTCAGTATCTTCGTTTTGCTTTGGAGGAGATGAAGAATTTCCAGAAGATTCCATGAAATAGTAGTGCTCCTTTTGTGCAGCAACAAAATAGTTGTGCTTCAAGTTTTGTGAAGAGAAATGGGTTATGGACATGTCTCACAAGAAAGAGATGGGAAGATAAAAGGGAAGAACAATGGGGTTCATAAATGACGTAGGAAACGTGAAAAGCGACAGATAGAAGGCTCTATTTTAATTTAATTTACAATAATATATTTGTTAATATAAAAATATTTATATAATTAATGTTTTATTTAAAAAAATAAAATACGAGGAGGAGGCTCATTTCTATTTGACCTTTCTCTATTTTCACCAAATTCGTATCTTGATAAATGACATATGATATAAGTTAAATTTTAGTGATTAAGATTTAATTGACAAACATGTCTCTAGTCATAATTTCGTTTAGATTATAAAACTTTAAAAATTAAATTCAACTTATAGTATGAATCATTTCTCAAGGAACTTAAGAAAAATGGAGAGAAGTCTCGTCTAAAATACAATAACAATAATAAATAAAAAGAATAATGTGTAAGCACCGCTCAACTCCAACCTTAAATTTGTGACTCTGAGTCATAAAGAAAAATCCATTTTATCCTACAAGAGAAATATTAGAAGAATAATTTGTCTAATTTAAAAGGATGATAATATGTGGATTATACCAAAATTAAATAATGACATTATTGTTGAATATTTTTTAAAAATTAATTGGATTAAAAATTAGTTTTATAAATGATATCATATACTTCCTCCATTTAAAAAAAAAAATTCTTATTTTTGATTTGTACCAAAAAGAATTATCCTTTTTTGTTTGACAAAACTTTATTTTATAACTTTTTGTGTGACATGCTTAAGGCAATAAAATTAAAAATCATTTTGATACATTTAACATAACTTTAATTTAGTATCACAAGATTAAAAAACTTATTTAATTTCTTAAATTCTATACCAAGTCAATTTAGATCTTTTTTTTAAAAAAAGGAGGAAATAATTTTTGAGATAATTTTTTATCTATAACTTAAACATTGATCTTAAAAGAGGAGCTTTCGATTTTTTTAATTTTTTTTGGGTTTCCCCCCAATGTCCCGTACCTATAATGGAGCCCGATTAAATTAGAATTTACGTTGGAAAGCCTCCACATTGAGAGATAAAATGCTTCCTAATAAAGGCAACTCCATATCCATGGGAACTCAAAATCAAGACCTTAATTAAGAATAACTAATTTTGAAATTACTTATATCATAAACAAGATTTCCACCAAATGTATTTGAAATTGAATAATTTCATATTTCATCTCAAAATTATTAAAACTTATATTTATATTTATACCATGAATAAAAGGACGTTCCCTTTATGTTTTGTAGGTGTGGAACAAAAGGACCCGTTATTTTCTTTTTTGAAGTGGCAAGAAATTAATTTCAAATCGATGAAGATGAGACAGTGAGATATGCAAGTACAATAGTACGTTTCTTTAAGTTACTTATGTGATGAGAAATATCAATCATTGTATTCAGTGCAGTTTAACTTACTGTTCAGCGACTATTGATGAAATTGATTTTCGAAAAACGCAACATAGTAAATATAATAAAATGGAAAAATTAAAATATTATTTACTAAGTTATTTTTATTTATTAGAGTGGGGGTGTGGGATTATTAGGTAGGGTCATGGTTCTCAAATAGTTTTGAACAAGGTGTATCACTAAAGTTGACATCTGTAATATTGATATTAGTTATACTGAAATTAATTATGTTAGAATTATTTTTTAGATATTATTTAAAATGTACTAAAATTAACATATATTGTATTATTTTTAAAAATAATCATTTTTACAAATTTATTCTCCATAAAGGCAATACAAAAGAATGAGAAAATTTTTTTGATGGATAAATATATATCTAATCATGCTAATATTTGCATTAAAGACTACGACATTGTTAATAACATGATTTTTCATATATTAGTTATATCAATGACATAGCTATATTGACCTAAGAATGATTACTCAAAAACACCATTTTTATTGAGATACTTGTAGAACACTGTGTGTAACTAATACTCATATTAATTGTATTTAGTTTCAAAAAATGTATCAAATAAGGTTTTTTACCTAGGCGGTACGAATTCAAATCTTAGAATTAGAAGTATGGGTTATTTATATATCATTCAACAATTCTTTTTTGTTTATATACAAGCATTAATTATTTTATTTTTATTTTGCATATAATAATATATAAATTCTCTCTCGACTTATACATATATAAATACATAATTTTTTGAATGTAACTCAAATATGATATCACTTATATAAAATTTAATATTCACATAACTCATTTTTAGGTTCTATGTAACCCTAACTTGCCATGACTTCAAACTATATATGTTTTGAACTTTTTTTTTGATTTCCCACTCGATGTCCAATACTTACATTAGAACTCGATTATTTTAGGATTCACGCTACGTGATCAATTTGAGTATTTATTATTTCAAATTTTAAACCCCATTATTGACAATTCTGAATTCATCACTGTCTATCTAATACACTACATCATTTCATGGTACAGAAGTTTTGATATGATAGCAGTAGATTCATTAGAGATTCTTTAAATTGTCAGATTGTAGTAGTAAGTAACAGTAAAAAGTAGATGGGTAGATAGTAGTGTAATTTGAATTAAATTAGTATTTGGGAAAGAAACAAGCCAAGCAGGGACCATGCTAGTGTGTTTGCTGGCTTGTCGGTATGGGGGCCATCCAGCTGACACCTGTACCAAATCCTAATAATCTAACGGCAGGCCAAACTGATCTGAACCAGGGGGCCTCCTCATATTGTGTCGTCTCTGTATGCTAATTTATAAATTATCCGGGGGAAGGGAGAGAAGCGGGGGTTCAATGACAGATTCAAAATTTTATTTAATAAATATTATAATTTAAAGAAGTAAAATTATATAAAAGTTAAGAGATCTAATTAAATAACGTAATCAAGGAAAGAGAATGGATTAAATAGGTGGGTTCGTAAACAAATTGTCAAAATTAGGGATGAGTCATTTGATTCTGAATATGTCAATTGTCACATGATCCTCCATCAAAATTAAGAAGAAACCCTTTAACGTGGCCCAGTGAAGTTGACTTGCAAAATTCTCATGTTGGAGATCTCAAGTTCAATACTCTTTCCTAGGGAAAGTAACAGGTTTGCTCTCTAAATTGAACTCATCGCACCAGACTTGTTTAGTATAAATTATTTTTTCTATGTGATTTATGAGCTATTGCATCAAATCAGAAATTTGTATTTGAATGAAAATGCATTTTTTTAATTCAATATATTTGCACACCCCTACATTCATGGGTAAATGGAAAAATAAAGAGTAACTCGAGTGAATATTTACTTGGGCAGGTAGATTCCAAAATGTCTCTTTTCTTGGTAAGAGACGCCTATTAGCAAACAAAATTAGGAGAACTTCAAGAAAGATGATGTTTTTCCCTTGTAATCATAAGACTATTCAAAATTACACGCGTTGATCCTAAAGCAAAAAGTTGTACCACCCACTAGATCAACTTACAATTATATAATTCTTCTAATATTTTCCTGCAGAAATAAAATACTAAGTCAACAATTTTCAAAGTCAGATTAAAAAATTTGCCTAAAAAAACACATAAAATTGGTAGCATCTGAGGAAAATATCTCATATATTTGTCCATCAAAATAATAATTAATATATATTATATATATTTAACTAGTAAAAGTATTTTATTTGACCTACCAACTAAGTAAATAAAATAACAATAAAATATACCTTTCGTTTTAAAAAGAAAATTCCTTTATTTTTTAGTTTATTTAAAAAGAAAATTCCTTTATTTTTCTTTTTTTTTGTAATATTTATATTCAGTTTTTCATATAACATATTTAAGTTTACAGAATTAAATGATATTTTGATACTTTTAATATAAATTTTAATTTATAATGATAAATTAAAATTTCTTTTTTATTTTTTAAAACTTTATGCTAAATCAAATTAAATATTTATAACTACAAAATTAATAATAAAAATTTTAAAATATAAAAAATAAAAAAACTAATTTTGAAAGCCTTTTCCAAATAAATATTCTATCCTTCAATTTTTAATGAAGGATGAAAAATTGTTGGGTTAAACTGTGTCACTACTCACGTGTATGACAGCAACATGATTGACATTGGCTTTTTGCTAGTTCTATAAATAAAAAATAGTTTATAATATGATGATGAAGCAAATAAAAAAGAGAAAATTAAAAGAGAGAAATCCCTAGATCTACTTCACTTTCCAATAAGCACAAGGATAAATAAATAAAGAGATAAGATATTGTCCAATGGGAACAAACAAGTGTACTGCATTTTCCTCTTTGCCTTGCTGTTTCAATTCCCTCCTCTTCTTTCTCCTTCTCATTCTCATAATATACCACTCATTAATTTCTCATACATAACTTTGTTTGATAGTGAGGCATCAAAATTCAAACAAATTAGGTGTAATTATTACTAACATTTATTATCTAAACAAAATATTTATCTCAAAATAGGTAAGTAAATCTAAAGAAAGAACGTGATACATCGGATAAATCTATTCTTCCCTTAACAAAAGGTCTCGAGTTCGAACCTCGAGAATGGAAAAAATTCTTTGTAGGTAGTGCTTTCTCTCAAATGGGACCCTATACGTAGTCGGACTCTAATGCCAGCACCAGATACCGGATCGAAAATAAAAAAAATCTCCAAGACAAAAGATGATCTTCAAGACAAAAAGTAATACTCCCTGTTATGTGGCATTCTTTTCTTTTGATCTGACTCAAAAAGAATGTCACCTTATCTTTAAAATTATTTTTTTACCTTTAATGAAATGATTCTCAGTCACGTAAATATCTAAGAATGATTTTAGATCACAAGTCTCAAAAGTCTTTTTTTTCTTAAACACTGTGTAAAGTCAAAGAGTGAGACATAAAATGAAAATGAGGTAATAACAATATTTTTTATAGTAAAGAATCCTTTTTAATAATACTCCATTTTCAAGAATCCTATAATAAATACGAGTAATTCAATAAAATATGGGTATCTTTTATTTATTAGTATTTTTTAATGAGCGTGAAATAAATCAAGGTAATACTTATTTTAAAATTTTTAAAAAGTAATATTTTGTTCCATCAAACATTGTTATTAACATGTACTTCTTCTGCCTCATATCAACTGAGTTAGCTAGGGAATACACACATATTAAGAAAAACATTCAAAGATAAAATTTAAAGCATATTTTGCACTATTCT
>JAOTQR010000002.1:18975137-18994787 GCA_025774065.1 Solanum ossicruentum | reverse complement strand
CGCAGACAATTTAAAGAGTCATTTTGCTTTATTCCATCATACTCCAAAGCCAAAAAATAGTCAATCTTTGGCTCCATTCGAGATGACCCTATGTTTACATATTGTTGTTATTGTTCCCTTCTGCGGTACAATATTTTTCTTTCCATACATGATTTTATTATACTTTACTTGAGTTGAGGTTTCTATCAAAAAAAATGTCTACTTTCACAAAGCAGAGGTAAATCTACATGCATATCATCCTCCCTATACCCCCACTTACGGAATTACATTGGGTGTGTAGTTGCCGTAAAGAATTAATAACTGAAATTTTTACACCAAAATAACAGTGAATGTCTCAGATTTAATACAATTTGGCTAGTAAAGCACAACTATGATCCACAGTTTATCATGCATATATTTTTTTATCTTATAAGGGAAAAGTACCTTCATAGAAGAGAAAATGTGTACAAGGGTGAAAAGCATTACAGTAGTAGCTGGGAACTTTATACAGTGAGCAGTTTGCTAAAATCAGGCACAACTTTCTACAGGGATTTCGACTATTTCAAACACGCCTTAACAAAAAGGAGTCATGTAACAAAAAACTGGCAGAAGAAAACAATTGAAAGTGACATCTGAAGTGTAATCAACAAGATGTTAACCTCTTTTGGACATGTCAAGATATATCGCGCAATTTTGGCTCCTCTCGAAGTTTGAACTGTTAGTGAGCAGATAACTTAGGGGTGGAACCAATTTAGCAAGTTTCTATAATTAGATGCCACCTTCTCCTTGACAAGCTCTGGCGTATTCAAACAATCTCACCGCCTTGATCTTCTGACAGTTTGGCCTTCTCCTAGCCTTGATTTTGTGGCAGTCCCCTGAATAATGCTCGATTTTTCCTGAACTGTAGCACAAGGATCTCTAGAAGGCCAAGGTTGTTCCCACTGTCGGATGGGACTGGAAATGTCTCTACAAGACGCTGTCACAGAACTAGCTAATAGATGATCCTTAAGGCCCTTCACTGCTTTTAGTCTCTGTGCTTCATCCAGATAAGTATATCGTTGGCCTAGTTTCTCGAGTTCATGAAGTCGTTCCCTGTCTAATCCATCTGCTGAAGTTGGAAGATTGGCAGCTTGATTGACATATTCAACAACTCCACCAGAAATGCTCCTTTGAATGGGAGTGCTTCTTCTGGGCTGCCCAGCGATGGAGTTTCTTGCTCTTCTTTCATCAACTGAAATTCGTTTTGATTCACGAACTACATTAGATGGATAACTCCAATTGTAGCACTTATTTGAATTGTCCATGTTTAGTTCAATTGAATGAAAATCACTTTCTGCTGAGTCTTCCCCACAATCTGCAACATTCTCCACTTCTCCATCATCGTCCTTTTCTTTACTCAAGGATGCGGTTATCTCTTCATTATTTCTGAAATTTACATTACTGTTTCCCTTACCTTTCGACTTTTTCTTTCCCAGGAATCCTTCAAGCTGCTTCCTTAGCTTGTCAATAGCAGAATTTTTCTCCTCGAAATGATTCTTGGCCTCGGAGAGTTTCAGGTGAGCCCTTTCCTCGCGCAATCTGTCAGCTAACTGGAGCATCTCTCTTTCATGTTCAATCTCTTCTTGAACTTTTGCAGATCCCCTCTTCATCTCTTCTGCTTCAGCTCTGTCTTCACCGATATCTCTAGTTAACTCATCACATACCTGTTCCATTACTTCTCTGGCTCTTTTCTCACTTTCAAGCTCTTTAACTGCCTTCATGAATGATGCTTTTGTATCCGATAACTCTTTGCCAAGTTTTTTGTTCAAGCTCTCAAATCTCCGCCTTAGCTTTCTTTCTACCTCAAGCTCATTAGCAATGGACTCAATTGCAGCCTCAATTGCCTGTTGCTCTTTATTCTTCCAAGCTGCTTTCTCTTCAGCAAAGCATTTAAGGAGATAATTAATCTCATTTTGATCCGAGCGCTGGTCTTGAATAAGCTGGTTCACCTGCAGACGGGCCCTTTCCAACTCAGCGTGTAACGCAGAGACAAGTGACGTACTAGATGAAGGTTGATCAGCATGTGCCCAAATTCGATTGATTATTTTCAGAAGCTCTTTGGATGTTGTCAAAGCATTACTAACATCCTTCAGACGGCTGCCAAAACCAGCCACTGATCCCCGTGGAGTCTGGGCACGAGATCTGGTCTCAAGCTGCATTACAGTAAATATTAACTGAATTGCATGCTAACAAGGTATGAAAGAACAATAAAATTGATCAACAGGAAGGAATTGGTTGCCACCTCCATAAAACTGGCGCTGCTTAAAGAATCTAACATTCCAACGTTATGCTCCGTAGTCCTTGGCCTACGGGAAGTTGCTGACGTTCTCTTCTGATAGCTTCCTGTTCCAGATCGATCCATCCTCTGCACAATCAAGGCAAGTAAGGATTACAAACAACAAACTTAAGTAACTAAGATCACCTAACTTTCATTATGCATCGAGAAAACGAGAATGGTACATCCCATCAAGTGGATTGAACCAAATAATCAACAGAACAATGAAGAGAATGAAAATGTCACTTTCATTATAACTCTACCTTACAAGTTACAATCAACCATATATTAGTATTTGAACATACCTACCTAATATTTGAGAATTGACTAATAAGAACATCAAAAACATCATTTTCTCTGGATTTCTAACAACCAGAGGAGACTAACCAAATTGAATTCAGCAAAATATAGTTCCCACATCAAGATAACAACACTTCAACAAAAATAATAGAGTGAACGGTCAAAAACATTCCTAAAGTATCCCGGTTTCCAATTCTCATACACGAGCTATCACCGACTATTTATCAAAACACACCTCAACTATCAACTTAAGGAGGGTGACATTTCGGGTAGGAAAAGGGAACAAGGGATAGTTGAAGTGTTTTTTGCCATTATATTAGCAAATTCCAAAATAAGAATTCAATCTAAAATTTAGTAACAACATCTAACATATTCACACTATCTCACCTCAGAAACTGGGCTATGAGATGGATCACACAAATGTGGAGGCAAAGAGCCTGAAACAGAACCCGAACCCGGATTACCAGCCCGATTCTTCTCCTTCTTCATCATCATCTTCCTCTTTTTCTCCAAGTCCTCAGTCGTTCTTGGTGAAGGCATTTCATTCATTTCCCACAATGTAGCAGCAAGTTTTCTAGCTGACACTGGCTGTGATATCCCACCAAGGGACTGTTTGGGTGACTCAACAACGTTTCTCAATGGAGTACCCCTCCAACTTGGCACCGGTGTACTGGATCTGGACCCCCTAAGCCCGAGTCCAAGCCCGTTTCTTGATTTCCCAATTAGAATAGCCCGTTTAAATCTGTAGTTATACACTTTTGATGATGCAGATGAAGAAGATGAACAACCCCTTTTACGGATCTTGGGTACTAAACCCTCCACCATAGCCTGATTTTGCCTTGGCATTATCGATTTCACTTCTCAATAATCACCCCTCTAGCAAAATCTGAACGATTGAACTAAAATACATGCAAAAAACTGCTAGAATTTGAGCTGGTTTTTCAAGATCTTGATCAGAAAACTTCTGGATACTGAAAAAGAGTAAATTTTTCAACTTGGGTAGTGAAAAAGATTGAATTTTTTCACTTAGAGGTGAAAATGACATTCAAAATAAGAAAGGAAAAGAAGGGACAAAGTAGTAAGGGAGACAAAATTGTGTTTGCTTTGCTTGTTCTTTTGATTTGAAATGATGATGCATACAGAGAAAGTAATTAACAAAGTTTTTATGACAGCTTAGACTTTTAATTACAAATCTTGACACACTTAACATTTTTGTTAATTAGTATTCATGGTAGCCATAAGTGTACCTTTCGAAATTACGATAGAGCGATAAGTATATTAGTTAAGCTTAAGTATAGATAAAAAAATTGAATGGTGGGGTAAGAAAAGGAGAGTTTAGTGTGCATGTGAGGGTAAAGAACGTGCAAAGGAATTATTGGTGTTTAGTAATCAAATATTCTGATACAGTACCTTTTGCTGCCGTGGCTAAAAGAAGAATGTTTTATTTCTTTGCTCTTTATTTTGTGTTTTGTTTTTGATCTGTTGTGTTTCTTTTTTTCTTCTTTTGTGTGCTGCTTACCTGTTTCTTCCTCTATGGCTGTTCTGCTGCTGTGATGATAATGTTTTTCTTGTCATATATTATATGTCTCTCTACAAAGTTTTCTTTGTAAAGAATGTTGTCCATTTCTTTATATTTTCATTTACTTCATTATTGGTTGCACTTTAAGTAGTTGAAAATTCTCCTTGTTGGTGGAATTATTACTTCTTGGTAGCTATCTCATTTCTATAATTGTCTGAGTTTATACTTTATATAAATTTCATTAGTTCATTTTTCAATTACTTAGAATTGTATTTCACTTTTGACACCTTTTTATGTTTAGGCTCAATTGAAGCGTGAATCAAGAGCCCAAACTAGAAGGGTTAAAGAGTTTAGGCTTCTAGCTTTCTCATCTCCTCTTAGTTGGATACTACTTGTGTGGAGCGTGTACTACTTGAAATCGACTTGAAATTCTCACCTTACCAACAAGCTTAACTATGATATTACAAAAAGATATATTATTGGGACATAACTCAATCTCAAAAGCTAGCTCATGAAGAAAAAATTGTTCAATTCTATATAAGCAAACCATGGACCAACAGTTTATTATTCAAACAACGTGGACTCTAATCTTTTTAAATAGTGTCTTTATTTTAAAGAATGAAAGTGTTTGATAAAAAAAATTAACAGTATTTTTCAAATAATGATAATCTACTTTTAATTCTTAAATAGAAGTTGAAAAAAGTAACTTCTCTAAGGAATAATAATAAGTCTAAGTTTTTTTAAAGAAAATACTATGTATATTAAAAAATTTATTTCCAAATTAAATTAATAGTAACTTCATTTAATTCTTAAGAATATTAATCAAACATAAATAACTAACAAAAGCACTTCTCCAATATATTTAACCAAATATTAGACTACTATTCTCTCAAAATATTTTTTTAAAAAAATAATAATTTCGACAATTTGGTCACAACATGACAATTAAGACTGAAATGTGGTCAATGGGTGCCCTACGTATTATATGAAATAAAATAAGATTAGTACAATTCATTGCTTTATAACAAAGGTACAAGCTTGACTAACTGCCTAAAAAGTGAGGGGAAAAAACAAAGATAAGTGGATTTTGAATAATGATGACCAAGAAAGATTCGATAAATTAAAAATTTGGTAAAAATCATTCTTGATTTGTTCTTGATTTTTTGATCTTTGATTATGAGAGAGGAATAATTTTTTTACAAAAAATTACATTTAAAAAGTACGATATATTAAATACAACAATAGCATATTCAGTATAATCTCACAAGTGGAATCTGAGGAGGGTAGAATGTATGCAGATCTTACCACTATCATAAAAGTAGAGAGATAAAGTACGATATATTAAATAATTTATTTTAATATAAATATAAATAACTACGACTCAGATTATTTAAAAAAAACTAAAGCTATAGAGAGTTCACAAATAAGCTTATTATTTTGATGTAACAAAATTTCCAAATATAATTTATATTATTGATCATGCATCATTCACCATCACATCTTTGAAGTATTATTTGATTTAGAAAAATACTAATACTTGGAAAAGACTATACATTACATTTGATTGCACGTGATTTTTGCTTTTCACTCTTCACTCGGATAGTTAGATTAACTAGTGATTTTAAATTAAATATTGAGACCAAGTCGTGCCTCTCACCTTTCAATTCATGGCAAGAAAAAACTAAAAAAGAAAAAGGAAGCTGCGAATGGACACAAACCTTCAAAACTTTACACTTGAACATCGAGTACTAAACCAAAAAAAACCATGTGCAAGGATGTCGTAGAAAAATTTTAAGAACAAAAAGAAAACAAAAACCACATGGTATTTGAACAAGTTTAGAAATAAGATAGCTACCAAGAAGTAATAATTCCACCAACAAGAAATTTTCAACGTTATAAAAAAAATATAAACATATTTGTTACGTAATTGTTTTTGATAAAAATTCAAATTGCCTAAGTTTTAACAAACTTAAAAGGATCAAAATGCTCATAAATAAACTTAAGAGACTACTCTAAACTTCCCCACACAACTAAAGGACCATTTTCCTCATTTCCAAGTTTTTAGATTCAGAATTCTCCAACAACACTGAGTCAGCTCAAATTCACTCCCGCCGGCGATTCCTACTTATCCTATGACCAACAATGGCCCTCAATAAGCCCGCGCAAAGGCCCGAAATGATTACATTAAAGCCCGATTCATCCAACTTCTCCGAGATTAATAACCCCTTTATACGTGTTTAGTACATACTCATACAATATCGGATTTACTTGTTACTACGAGAAATTTCGACCCTTTTGGTTCTCTGGGTAATGGACATTAGTCAATTATCGATGACTTGCTTGAGGAGTTCGATTGACTTGCATTTCATGGGTAAGAATCTTTTTCTTTCCTCCGTTACACTTTTTTCCTGAATTATTTTTGTTTCCATTTCCCCTTTATTTGCATTTTTTTCAGGTTCACGTCATGTTTGTACCTCCCCTATAGCCATAGATTATGAAAATTGAAACTGTGAGTTTTTAAAGTTGTGAGTATTGGAATTTGAAGTTGTGTTTGGACACGCATTTTATTTGAAAAATATTTGAAAAGTTTTTAAAGTGGAAGCCCCAAAATCTAAAAATTAGTCTAAGACCTGTTTGGGAACTTGAAAATATTTGAAGTTTTGATGTTTGAACAGATCTTTGAAAATGGAGTTTCAAAAACTGCTCCCAAAATCTATGGCCAAATGGTAGCTTATTCTATTCATAAAGAAGGAATCAAGTTTGCTTTTTTACTATTTTTTCATTGGGTGAGTGAGTTTCGGTGTCATTGAAAGTAAGGACTAAAGAGGAGGAGAGTGATAGTAATTATTGGAAGTTATTTTAAAAAGTAGAAAGACTTATTCTTGTAATAATTGTTATAATAGATAATGTGGCAGAATCCAAATAAATAAATAAGTATGAAAAGAAACTGAACATGTTGCTGTTAGGAGGAATGTATCCCAAGTTCTTGCTAGTTGCTGCAAATCATTAGCCAGTCCATTAACAGAGAAGCAAAAAATATAAAACATTAAAGTAATATAAGTAAATTAAATAATAGAAAAGAAGTATTTGGTCACCTCCGTTGGTCGCAGATGATAGTGTACTAGTTCATGAAATTGATTAAGATGGTCCAAAACGGAGAGTGGCCTTAGGATGTTTCCTTCATAATCACCATCACCTTGCTTGTGAAACCCGGGGAAGCTAGTTTTGTGTTTTCCATTTCGTTAGTTATGAGTTTCCCTTTTCCTTACCTTACTAGCATTTTCATGTAGCTTATGGGGCTTGATTTTTGAGACGAGGGTTTTCCCGAAACAACCTTTGTATCTCTATGAGGTATGCAATCATTTTACCCTCACCAGACCTCACTTGTGGTACTCCACTAGGTATGTTGTTGTTGTTATTGTTACTAGCATTTTCATGTAAAGCCTTTCAGGGTTGAGCTTCTTGATGAGTTACTACGCCACCTCTCCCCTCCATTAGCAAGTCGGGTGTGATGCTAAGATGTTTTTGAGGTCTCCCGTGAATGCCATAGCTTACTAGTTTTGTATCTTAGTGACTCACACGACTCAGAGAAATGGATTTGTTATAAATATTTGATAAGATAAACTTTGTGCAACTTCCTGACAGTGTCTTAGACGCTCTGCTGTTTTGCAAAATCGTGCATCCAATAGTCAGGACCAATTATAATTGTGAAGTAATAATATTCCATCCTGATGCTAAGATTTTACCTACTAATAGCGAATTTATTACTCAGTTAATTGCTGGGAAATTTTTGATGTTTCAAAATAAGTGAATTGTTCACTTTTCAAGGGATATGTTGGAAAATTTTTTCCAGTTTTACCCTTCATTAATTAAGTTTCTAAGATTGAGTTTTGTATGAGAAATAAATGATGTATTAAATGAGTGTGTGTAGTTTGAAAAGGGTAAAAATGGAAAAACATGATTAAATTTGTCTTTGTTTCTTTTTCTTAATATGTGTGAAATGACCCGCCAATTCATTTAATATGAAACGGAGGGAGTAATAAGTTAAGGTGAGTAGGTAGCTGGGCTTTCTTATGCCGCAGAAACAGAATATTTTATCTTGGCATATGAGCAATATTGATGTTAATGCCGATGCTATAACTCGGTGAATTTTCATTTAAGTAGGTTGTAACTTCGAAGTTCATGAACAAATGGTCTCGGTTTTGTGCTATGTAACAATACTTATGGTGGTACCAACAACTCACCTATTCACCGCCAGCTTTGAAAGGTAAATTTATGAATTTAGTCTGTGCTGAAGTGTATAAGAAATTACAGTAACAAAAGGTATTTGCGAATTATAATGGAACTAATCGAGCATATAAATTGAAAAAATTAATTGCGAAGCAACGAAACAGAAAGTGCATAACATGTACCTTCAGGCTTGGAGAAGCCCGAATCGGGGAGAATGAGATAAATCTGAAACAAAGAAACGAAATCAGCAATATTGTGAGAGGAGAGATGGAGGATGAGGAATCGTGAGTAGAAACTCTGAATAGATGTTTCAGTTAAGTAGAAGTTATTAATATTTTTACTCTACCCTCCCTAGACTCTGTTTGTGGGATTTCACTAGGTATAATATTGTTGTATTGCTTCTCTTCTCCCAAGTTGCAATCTACTAAATACTTTGTAGGAATTAGGCATTGATCTAAATATGTCAGTCAATGCAGAGGTATTCCTTTATTACAACACAAATACTTTAAGAAAGTTTAGATTGAAGCAAACAAATGGCATGGATGTTGTTGTTTTCCTTTTGCTTCCTTCGACCACTTTCATGGAACTTTACCGAAGTTTACGTCTAACTGCCACCTGTGTGGATCTTTTCTGGTCGCTGAAGAATGTACTACCATAGTTTCCCTTCCAAAAGAATGGGTAATTCTACTCACTGCCAGTGGTGTCCTTTGGACTTTAGGAGATGGACCTCAATCTTACTGGACCTGAAAGCACAAACAACAACAACAACGACATACCCAGTGAAATTCCACAAGTGAGGAAAGCGGACCTGAAAGGACGGAGTTATTTAATTAATGCTCCTAACTTTTTAGTTTATTACGCATAAATTTTGTATGCCCACAATTTAAATATTGCTATTGACTAATTAATGCATATGCCAAACTTTTTACCTGGCCTTTAGTTTTAAGCTAGTCATAGCAGCCTAGTATTTTTCCTTCTACAAGTCTGATTTCATCTTTAATGTTTTGGTTAAGAAAAGATGGAATACTATAACAACAACCACCACCTACCCAGTGGAATCCCACAAGTGGGGTATGGGGATGGTAAAATGTACGCAAACCTTACCACTACCTCACAGAGGTAGAGAGGTTGTTTTCTAGGTTAAAAGATGGAGTACTATGTATTAATAAATGAATTTAGCATTTTATTTTCTTAAATCTAACTTTGGTTTAAGGTATCGTAAGTTTTATCAGATAATTGTGTATGACTTTTCTAATCTTCATCCTATTTTATTTTTTACCTAAGAATGTTATGAAACTTGATTTGTTACTTTATTTTAGACCTCTTTATCTGTTATTTTTCTTTCTATTTCTAAAATAGTTAGTCAGAGTATTTCTATTTCATGTTTTTTTTTCTATTTGAAAGAAAAGGAAGAAGAAAAAGAAGACGACAGCAACAACAACATACCCAGTGGAATCCCACAAGTGGGTTTCGGGGAGGGTAGAATGTACGCAAACCTTACCACTATCTCATAGATGTAGAGAGGTTGTTTCTTGGGAACCTTTGTCTCAAAAACCCATAAGCAAAATAAACTAGATATGAAAAAAAGGAAAGGAAAAGAAAAGGAAACACAAATAACGACTAATAATGAAAAACACATGATGGTATGTAAGTACGATAATAAGGCAGATAATGACAATACAAGATATAAAAACATGACAAATCCTACTACCTTACTATGCCCCACGACCAAACATCAGCCTAACCCTACTAGCTTATTAACCTGCTACACTAATTCGCTACTTCCACTCTTCCTATCTAAGGTCATGTCCTCAGTCAAATCAAGTCGCACCATACCGTGTCTAAAAAATGATGTTAAGACTAAGCGAAAGATTCACCATTATAAAATCAAAACTTTTTTTTTCCATTTTCCCATCTAGTTTCTTGTTCCCTCTATCTCTGGCATTTTCAACACCTAACTCATTTTCAGTAAAGTTTTTTTTTAGCTCACAAGTAAAAAAAAACGCCTAAGTCTATTCTCCCTTTTCATTCTTCCTCTTCTCAGTATAAATTGGTGAGCAATTCACAGAAAAAAAAACAAAGACAAAGAGAGTGAAACCAAAGGGAGTGAGCTTTTTGCCTCGCATCTATTCCGAATTCTTCCCGTCCTCTTTCAAGATATTAAGGTTCATCTTTTTCCATTTAGGTTCTATTTTCTTTTTTCCAGAATGCATCTTGTGAAATCAATTACTAAGCCAATTTGAATACCGCTGTAGGATAAAACTCAAGTTAATGTAGAATTCAGTTCTCCACTATCTTTTTCCATATTTACATACTATCATTTACTTTTCATTATTAGTCGTTCTTCCTTTTTCTGCTCTTTCACTTTTTTCCATATATAGTATTTTCTGCTTATGGGGCTTGATTCTTGATACGAACGTTTCCTAGAAACAACCTCTCTATCTCTATGAGTTAGTGGTAAGGTCTGCATACATTTTACCTCCCAAGGCTCCACCTTGTGGGATTCCACTAGGTATGTTGTTGTTGTAGTACTATTGTTAGCTTGATGAAATTTGTGGGTTGCGTAATATATTTGTTTATTATTTAATCATTCTTAACTAATTGAGTTTGAACTATACAAGTTGGGACTAATGACCCTCTCCTTATTTTCTTACTATTTACTGTTGATGCTGCTTTTACTTTATGCTGATTCTAAATTTCACTCTGGTTTTGAGAAGTTCGTTCTTAAATAAAGCTAAATTACCGTGTCTAATATCTTCTTTTCACCTTTTCTTTAAGCTTGATTAATTTTGACAATCTTATTGAGTTTATATTTTATACACCATCTCTTAATTAAAAAAAATAAAAATTTATACACCGTCAGCCTGATAGATTTGATGTATGTAAGTTGTACTCTCTTTTGCTTACTATTGTGAGTCCTGTTTAAAATATATCATCTTTCCAATACTGCCTTTGGTAGATTTTTGAGATGAGGGCTCCGAGGAAACAACCTCTCTACCTTTTAAGGTTTGCATATATTCTACCCTCCCAAGACCCCACTTGTGGGATTCCACTGGTACGTTGTTGTTGTACTGCCTTTGGTGGTGTTAGGTTTATTATATTGAAAAAAAGGTTTGTATAGTATGAGTTTTTTTGTAAAGCTTCCTTCTAGGTGGGGTCTCGTGTTTCTCTGAAATTTATATTCGATGACAACATGCCTTGTATTGGTTGTTCTTAAGATCATTCGTTGTATTATCTCTGCTAATGGTATTAGTAATGGATAAGACTTGGATCCTTTGTGTTAAAATATTATTTTGAGGTTCATTCAAACTCTAATAAAAAGTTTTTTTTCTTTATTAGTGTTGATCAAGGACCTAAAACCTAAGTAGCTTCAATTTATCAGACGCATAGATAAGTCAAAAAGTACTTGTATGCTTACCTGAACACTCTCATTGTTTGTTCCAAGGAACCAAATCAACAACAACATACCCCGTATAGTCCTACTGAAGCCTGTGCAGGGTAGATTGTGCACAAACTTTACCTACCTTGGCAGGTAGAGAGGTGGTTTCCAATAGACCCTCGGTTCAATGAAACTTTTAAGGAACCAAAAGCTTTTCTTTGTTACTTTTACTTATGCACCTTATATTTGTATCTTTAGTTATTGGCATCATCTTCACAATGTTTATTGCATATTTTAGAACTGAACTAAGAATTAAGGTAATCCGATCCTCCCAAGAAAAAGCAGGATATTACGCTGACCTCATATACATAAGCCAAAGAAAGGACAAAAGGAAAATTCAGATAAATGAGGTTGAAATGTCATTGTCCTTATGAATAAGTAGTCATAATGATACCAAGAGGAGGAAAGAAATGTAAATTGCTTTTTTCGCATTATTAATTCATAGATTCCTGTAGAGATAAAGACACAGGTTTTTCTATTCCAAATTTTGTCTGCCTTCCACTATACAGTATATCCTCTCAGTTTAGGCTGTCTAAAATGCTCAGCAAAAAGACAACGCTGTGTAGTCTCCTCTTGTGTATATCAATATTTGTTTCTTCAATGTAGAGGGCATTTTCTTCACATTTCTCCTCCTAAATCAAGTTTGCTGTGTTTCTTTCCGCAGTTATGGCTTCTGCTTCGTTCCTTTCAACAATCAGCAGAAGGTATGCATCACAAAGCCTTCTTTCTACATAACATCATATGTTATCTAAGGACGAAATTCAATTTTCTTGAATTCATGTAAGACATTCTTTTGGAAAATCGTCCTTAATTCTTTGACATACTTATTTGAAGAAGCTCGTGGCATGTGTCATGAACCAGCCTGGATACAATAATTTATAAGGAAACTATTATGACTATGTTTTGTTATTCTTAGCAAACGTATAATGCTTTGTTTATCTTTCAAAAAGATCCCTTGAGATCATACGTATCTTTAAAATACTTTGTATTATAGGAAGTTAGATCATATTTTCTTTGACTATCATATATTATAATAATCGGGTAGTTTCTTATTCTTCAATGTATTTCTTTTTTTTTGGCTATCTGTCGGTCCATTTTACTCTGTATCTTGATATTTTACTGTCATTGTTTTCCTGCTACCCTTCTCTCAATTTCTCTTTTATCGAGCTGAAGGTCTATCGAAAACAATCTCTATCCCATAAAGGTAGGGAGGGGTAAGTTTTTGGACGTCTAATCTCCCCGACCCTACTTATGGAATTACACTAGGTATGTTGTTATTTGTGTTATAGGAAGTTAGATGTAATCACATTCAGATTTGACTTTGTCATTCTTTCTATAAGAAACGAAGAGTTCGAAGATTAGATTCTCTCTAAAGCAAAAGAAGCAATGACATTGAGGCTGCTATAACTTCCATTTTTTGTATATGAAGGCTTGACGGGAAAGTAGCAATGGTAACTGGAGGAGCTAGTGGCATCGGCGAGGCAATCGCAAAGCTCTTCTCTAAACATGGAGCCAAAGTGGTCATTGCCGATGTCCAAGATGAACTCGGCAACTCAGTCAGCGACTCCCTTGGAGGCTCATCCAACTCCATTTACATCCACTGCGACGTCACAAACGAAGACCACGTCCAAGAAGCTGTTGACAGAACCATCGCCATATTTGGAAAACTCGACATCATGATCTGCAATGCTGGCATTTGCGACGAGACCAAGCCAAGAATCATCGACAATACAAAAGCAGATTTCGATAGAGTCCTTAGCATCAATGTGACAGGAGTTTTCTTGAGCATGAAGCATGCCGCTCGTGTCATGGTCCCATCGCGTAGCGGCTGCATCATCTCCACCGCCAGCATAAGCTCCACGGTCGGAGCTGCAGCATCGCATGCATACTGCAGCTCCAAACATGCCGTGTTGGGGCTTACCAAGAACCTGGCGGTGGAGCTAGGGCAATTCGGTATACGTGTGAATTGCTTGTCACCATACGCGATGGCCACGCCATTGGCGACAAAGGTCATTGGGCTTGAAAATGAAGAGCTTGAGAAGGCGATGAGCGCGGTCGGGAACCTTAAAGGAGCCACTCTGAGGGTGGATGATGTTGCAAAAGCCGCACTGTTCTTAGCAAGTGATGATGCCCAGTATATCAGTGGGCACAATCTATTGATTGATGGGGGATTCACTGTGTGTAATCCAGGACTAGGGATGTTCAAGTATCCAGAATCTTGAAATATTGGATTTAATTGTTATTTTTTTAATAAATAGCATTTCACAATAACATATTTGGTTTAATCATCCCACTATGGGGTTTGAGGAGGGTATGATGTACGTAAATCGTCCTCCTACCTTAGTAGAAAGATCGTTTCCCATAGACCCTCGATTAAATTGTGAAGAACAACCATAGTTACTATGGAAATGCAAAGTTATGATTCTTTTCATAGAAACTTACTGCAATAACAAAATACCCGGTAGAATTTCATAAGTGGAGTCCAAGGAAGGATAGATAAAGAGGCTGTTTCTGAAAAATTCTCCTCTAAAAGAAACTTAATAAATAAAATACAAAAAAAAAATGGTTGTATGATTATTTTTTGTATTTAAATTGTAATAACTTTTATAATAAGCGATAATTTCCTCGTTATTTTATTTTATGTAAAAATTAAATAACAAAAGGCAAGTAAATGCCATGTTTGAAAGAGATGTGGACTAGTCATGTAGCAGCACATGGCAAATTTTGCAATATAATTAGAGGCATGGTGCGCACCAATTTGGTAGTAGTTGGATCTGCATAGTATTTCTTTTATTTTTTTTTATATCTATTTCAATTAGTTCTAGCATTAACTTCCACCAATAATTTTTGCCAACCCACTCTAATCCCCACCTCAAATGTCGGTGGATTCGAAATTTAAAATTTATGAGTTCTGATAATATTTAATAAATTTTTTTACTTATAAAAATAAATTATAATTATAACATAAATAAGAAGAGTTATTTATTATGATATAACTCTTCTCTCTTAATTTTTTTCATGATTCGAAAATCGTTAATAACATATTTTAGGATGATTTAGACTTTCTTGTGATATATTTTGTTGATCAACACTTGATATTTCAAGTTGATCTCGAGGAATATAGTCTTTTGTTAATTTTGACTTCAAAGATCATTAATAGCATATTTTAGGATGATTTGAACCTTCTTGGGATATATTTGATCGGCAAGAACGTACTTGTTATGCATTTTGTTGATCAGCACTTACATATTTCAAGTTGATCTCGAGAAATATTTTACCTTGTTTATTTTTTGAAAAAAAATATAGTGTTAGATCTCTTCGTGAATAATCAAGAGTTTATGCGGTATTTGAGATGTTCTTTGCTAAAATATATAATCATTTTTCATGTAGGGATCGTTTGGTTTGACTACAAGTTATACTATGGCAAAATATATTAGGATTAGTTATACTAATAGTATTTTTTATTGACTGTTTGATTTGTTATACTAACAATAATATCCATGGCATGTTTACTAAAAATAAGCTATTTGTCTATAAAAATACTATTTACCTTATTTAGCTTTTTCGATATATTTTTTATCAATAAAACATTAGTTATTCATTCTTAAATATCTTATTTAACTTAATTATTTTAAGTGTGATTCTCATGAATTTTCTTAGTGTTCAATTATGTGCCAATTTTAATTTGGAGGAGTCAATACTCCACTTTTCTAAAACGTAATTAAAATTTTCAAGCTTAATTAAGTTGTATTAGTATAAATCAGTTTGGATTAAAAATTATGGAACAGATATTTTGTTGTGGCAGTAAAAATCAAACTGAGATGTAATCAAACCACTTAGTATGTATTTGTTTTTTTAATGAATTTTCGTATTTTCAGTTTGTTTTTTTCAAACAAAATTTCCAGTATCAAAAAATTCATATTTATCAAACATACTTTCAAAATAACCTTGATTTCGACATATTAGTCAAATAAATAATTAATAAAATATTTTATAGCTATCATTGTTTTTTAAATTTAATATTCAATCAAACACCATCATATAAATTTTCACGAATTAATTACTATCAAAACTGAACAAAGAAGAAAAGCATATGCGCCTAATAACAAAAAGCCATATTATTAAATCAGGTTTGACTCAAACCTGATTTTATATCATCAGAGGTCTCGGTTCAAACCTTGGAAATAGAAAAAATTATGTTGGGAACATCACCCTTAAATGGATCCTGCAGTGCATGATCCGAATTTAGTCAGAACTCCATGAATTTCGAACACTAGACAGGAAATCCAAAATAATAATAATAATAAAAAAGTACCTCATTTACTCTCTATAAAATGCTTCTTCCCTTTTTTCACAATTAATTCTCATTGGCTCATAACTTCCTTTGTTATTTCCAAGAAGTTTGTTAAAAATGAATGGTTCCTCCTTTCCTCTAGCTCACACAAGCAAAAGGTAAGCTTTCATTTATACTTCCCTTTTCAACTTAAAATTGAAATTGCTAGAAGATTTCATCAACTTTTATTACTTTAATTATTATGTCATTCATGTATCTTCAATACAAATTAACATAATTACATTTTTCATGATAAGTAAGCAAACATTCTTTTTGATAATGAGTGGTGATATAACAAGAACTCAAAATCTCTAGTTATTTTTAGAGGCGGATTCAGATTTAGGGTTTCCGCGATCACCTTGTTTGAGTTCTAGGGTCATAATTTCGATATTTATAGTTATTTTTACTTTACACAAAATAATCCAATATCTAATTTTTTTTCCTAACACTATACTCTCTCTGTCCACTTATACTTGTCACTATTTCACTTATCGAGTTCAAATTATATGAACTTTGACTAATATTTTAAGATGTATTTTTTCATCATATTAATATGAGAATGATTGCAACTTATAGCATTTTTCACATAGTTTTTAACCATCTAAATTTTGAATTTCAAATATTAAATTTAGCTGCTTCAATTTAGCTTTAAAATTTAGTCAAATTAACCTCGAAAAATAAAAAAGTAACAAGTAGAAGTGAACAGAAGAAGTATATATTAAGAAATAGATATTTGAGTGTAAACTCAGTTATAATTATATATTAACTTGAGATCATCAAAATTCTGAATCTGTCACTACAAGTTCCTTCTATTTACAAAAAAAAATGAAAGATCATTTGTGATCATTCTTGAAATGCAGATTAGAAGGCAAAGTAGCTATTATTACTGGAGGAGCTAGTGGATTTGGAGAAAGTACAGTGAGACTTTTCTTACAAAATGGTGCAAAAGTTGTAATAGCTGATGTTCAAGATGAAATTGGGAAATCCCTTTGCAACAATCTCCTCAATTGTAACAACAATGATGTTACATACATACATTGTGATGTAACAAACGTCTCCGATGTCGAAAATCTCATCGACACGACGATTTCCAAGTATGGCAAACTCGACATCATGTTCAACAATGCAGGTAGGTAGGACTGTCAAATGGGCGGTTAATTAATTCAGACAAACTCTAAATGACTCGTCCATATTTAGACAAATTATATTTTCATGAGCTAATTTTTTCACTTCAGGAATCCCAGGGAATCTCGATTTCAACATAATCGATGCGGATAATGAGAATTTCAAAAAAGTATTCGATGTTAACGTGTACGGATCTTTTCTCGGGGCGAAATATGCTGCACGGGTCATGATCCCAGAAAAGAAAGGGGTCATTCTTTTTACGTCTAGCTCGGCCTCCGTTTCCTCAGGTGAATCACCACATTCGTATACTGCATCAAAACACGCGGTTGTAGGACTCATGAAGAACTTGTGTGCTGAATTAGGGCAACATGGGATTAGGGTGAACTGCATTTCACCGTGCGCGGTGGCTACGCCGATGTTAGTGAAGGCAATGGGAGTCGATAAGAGCCTCGTGGACGGAATAATTTGCTCGTCGGCGAATTTAAAAGGGGTGGTGCCGACGGCGGAGGATGTGGCGGAGGCGGCGTTGTATTTGGCAAGTGATGAATCTAAGTTTGTGAGTGGAGTTAATCTTGTGATTGATGGAGGTTATAATACTACTAATATGGCTTACACTAAAACCATCCAAAGCGTATTATTTTCGAAGTAGCGTTTTTACGCCCATAATATTCGATATTCATTTTGAGGTTCGATAAATTAATTCAGAGTTGCATGGCATGGGACACACACATCGAAGGAGAAGCCTTTTTATGAAGATTTTTTTCTATTTTCAACATATTAATTACTATATAAGTTTTTTCTTTTTTTGAAAAATAATTCTTTTAAGTTGAAGATTGTTATGATTTTTGATTATTGAATGACATTTATGTGTAATATTTGAAGAAATATAGTTTTTGTTTCAATTTTTTTGGGTGATGTTTCATGTATAGCATTTTATCTAGTGCAAATCAAGTGTGGGAGCTACTGTTTTTTATTTAAATGTAGTATACACGATCGAGATAACACAATTTTATACACAATCAAATTAATTTCATTTTTTGAAAAGGCTAACCTTTAAAAAAAAGTTAATTGCTAGCAAAAACAAAAACAAAGTCAAAATTTACATTTATAGGTTATAAATTTTAAAATGACAGTTTCAAGTTTTAATAATTGAGTTCTAAACTTATATTTGATACTTAAATTTCTTAATACAAATATGTTATTTAAATAAAAATGATTGGATTTAATCGAACCTATTCCTGAACTTTTACCTCCATTCTTGAGCAAAAAAATATTTTTTTCACATTATATATTGAGAAAATTAGATGTAGAATTTTTTTGTTCACTATATTAAATTGGACATTTATATATATAAATCTTTTTCTTTTGTTTTTTTCACTAGGTATTCAAAATTCATATTAAAGTCCCAACTAATTCAGTTCGAATATTACAAAACCTATTCATAGGTGGCGCTCCCAATAAAAATTTCTCCGATCCAAGAATCAAATCTGAATACTCTAGATAAGGGTTTACTATCCCATCATTCAAAATTAAGACATCAAAAGAATATTTAATAATTTATAGTATTAGTAATTCAAATGTTAAAAGCCCAACAAGATATTGACATTCAGAGAAGATTATTGTGAGCCATATATACATGTAATAATAATGGCAATGTTATAAAATCATGCAGATTGCAAAATTGGCATTAATATCCTCTATTTATTTGATGCATACCATTATCACAAAAAAAATGGATAAATATTAATAAAAATATTTTTTTGACAGATTTGTTACAATGATAAATATTAGATATATTATTACGAATCGTAACCATAGATAATGAATCGCAAGTTCTAGCAATTACGAATTTTAACAATTTAATTACAAGTTAGAACAGATATATACATTATACCCGCTCCACACCCAATTACATACTCAAATTTATTAGGATATATGTGTGAGTATGTAATTAGTATAAATTGAATATGATGTACATATTTGTTATAACTTGTAATTAAATTGTTAAAATTCATAATTAATATTATAATATTACAACTCATAATAACAGATCTAATATTTATCATTTTAGCAAATTTTTTTTAAAAAAAAATACTTAAAACCCACATAATATAAGTAAAATTTTTATCATTTTCACGTCCACGTATATTATCCCAATTGTGGGTAGTTGGCATTCGGCACTAAGACTTATCCTATACATTAAAATTTAGACAACCACATTTAATAAGAGCATGTGATTTTATTTTTTATTTATTGGGGGCATTCACCCATGCATTAATTATGTCAAAAAGTACTACAACTCCGACGTGATTATAGATACTATATCTTGAAAAATATAATAAAGAAATGATTATAATTAATAATAAAAATAAATTAAAAATTAAGTATAAAATTATCTCTTGATTTCATAA
>JAOTQR010000002.1:18945239-18966267 GCA_025774065.1 Solanum ossicruentum | reverse complement strand
AGGTAGCGGTAAGGTCTGCGTACGATCTACCCTCCCCAGACCCCACCTGTGGGATATCACTGGGTATGTTGTTGTTGTTGTTGTTGATTATTAGAGATGAAATATAGCACTATTGAAGACAACCAACAACAGTTGACTCCCCAACTATCCTGATATTAAATTTGTATTGAGTGCTTGGCAAGAATGGAAAAATAGCTAAAAGTTTGCAAAACATGCTTAGTTGTACTCTATGTTGCTCGGACTCTTCAGAAATGTTGACCGGAGCGTGTTGGATCCTCCAAAAATAGTGTATTTTTGAAGGATTCGACATGGGTCCGGCAACATTTTTGGAGAGTCCGAGCAACTTAGGCCGCACTTCTTAGGAAGAACACGTCATGGTTTCGAACATTGCCATTTGCCACAAATAAAAGCTGAAAATTTAAATGGAGAAGGGTATAGTAGACCATCATCAACCGAGTTTTGAACCATGTGCCACTAGGCATCAGGGATTCTTGGTTATGAAAAAAAAGTATCCTAGAGATTCTGAGATATCTGAGCAGCTTTCAAGTCACTAAAATACCTCAATTGTTAATTGAATGAAAAATACTATTAAAATTAAAATAAAAACTAAGAAACGTGTCCAAAGTGAGAAGCTCACAAGTCAGTTCAATACAAACAAGGTCAAAATTAAATGAATGTATGAGTTATCCCTGGTCCTCCTAGTGGGTGGAAGGAAATAGAATTGCCTCAACTGTACAAAAACAGAGCACAAACTATCTCAACTGTATCATCCCCTCCATTTTCACATTAAACGTGTAATCTCCTTTCACCTAACAGTATTTTTTTCCCTTAATGAAACCCTTCACTTTACAGTACTTTTTTGTTCCTACTGAAGTCCTTCTCCTTACAGAATTTTTCGGGGGAGGGGGATCCATGGGAAAAGTGAAAAGAGTTCATTTTAAATTCAACTGATGTTGGAAAGTGCACCCCCTTGGCTAGCACTTTTAGGGGGAGAATTCTCAATAAATATAACGGCAGTTTAGCATATAAATCTTCAAATAGCTAGTCCACCCTTACCCAAAACGTGATGCCCTCATGATGGCCAACAATCCTCTATGCATTCAACCAACCTAGAGTAAGAACTTCTGCCAGTTGTTTTCATAGGTATAAAGTTTAAGCTGGTGAAATTGTTGATTACACTACAAAGTTAGGTAGGACTTTTTAATTTTAACCCACGGATCAAGAGAGGCAATTGACACATTTTTAAAGCAGACCATAGTTACATGTGAAAAACTAAATCTAGAAGGACCAAGCCATACATAGCCTTAAACATATCATGGCTTATTGTTCTACCTTCCAACAACGCCATCATCAAAGACATCTAACAACTGATAGATAAACTCTTCAATATCAGCATTTGTGCCTTTTTCATAGGTTCCCTGCAATATAAAAAGTGGAACCATACACCATGAGTTCATATTTTTCAACTCGCAATAGAAACTTCACATGTCCACCCTTTTGCAGTAAAGGGTAATGATTATCTGAATACATTACAGTTTACAAATAACATCATTCTATGCAATTGCATTCTTCGCTCTGGTTGTCTAGAACAAGAACATCTATATGCTGGAAGGAAACTCTAAATGGCACACGAGGAGAAGGCATGAATTTCTAGAGAGTCCTCAAATTCAAGGAGAAAAAGATAACATCATAAAGGTTTATTATGTGTGTTTTAGGGGTATGATGGACACATGAAAGCACCATACCCAACAGCTGATTAAGCGGCAAGTCTTCTGTTAAGACATCTCTTCATCCCATAAAGTTAGGCCCTAGCTCAGCCATTGAGGTTATCCAGTGAGTCCTACCAAAGCAAGTAAATCATGTTTCAGTCATTACTACCCCGAGCATTGGGACTGCAGTTGGAGCTGCTAATGGATCACACTGTTAGCTCCAGGACTTTAATGATGACAACAATATTTTCCTTTAAAATGTTACGTCATTAATATGATGAAGTTTTGGATGCAGGTACAGCAATACTCTAATGGAGATCCGGTCAACTATACACCAGTGAAGATCAGTACAAATCAATCAAGATTTACCAAGGAAACCAATCTATGATTGACAGTGGAAAAGGATCCGGTGGAGTGAAACCAAATATCCAGCTGCCAAAAATCAAGGAATGAAATTCCCGCAGAAGGCAACCAAGAGTATTTATGCAGGGGATGATAATGTTGTAACCTTCTCTTTTTATGATAAGGTCAAGTTTTATTTATGAAGTACCAAGAAGCTACAGAACAGTGCATGACTCAACAAGATACCATTACAATAGCTTATCAAGCGACCCCTCCTTAGCCCTAACAAACTCAAAGTCCATACTGCAGTTACACCAAAAATATAAGTTCTCTGGACAAATTAGTAATTCTAGAAATGAGTCTTCTTTTTCCTCCGAAGCAAGCATTGCTCCTGTCCAACCAAATAGCCCAAAAACTGTATAAGGGAATAGTTTCCCAGATCTGATTCAGATTTATTGGATTTTCCGTCACTCCAATCAGCTCCTAATCTTCAAAGGCACGACCCATGATATACCGATAATGTCTGGAAACAGCTCCCATCGTTGTCTTGACTCCCTCCCAGCACCCCCACACAACTGTATTTCCACACCATGATGTGGCATTCAGCGTTGGTGATTCAGTGAAAACTGACTTAGCCGTGTTAGTGGTGAAAGCATTGAGAACCACGTAAGACTACGCAAAATATTAGCGATCTGAACCAATATAAAAGTTCCTTTTTACTTTCATGCTTAATTAAACTGCAAAAACTTACAAGTTCCTCCCATAGCTTCTAGAACTCGGTTTTTGGTAGAACAACCTCTACATCTCTCCCATGCTTATCATTTCGCATTCTTTTGGAGGTCCTATATGAATTAGCTTGGCCTTCAATCTTAAAAATGGAATTTGCACTCAAAGGCAGCTAAGATGTAACTTGCATTTACTTCTTGTTTCTCCTTCTAAGTCCCATGCTCCATTCTCCAATAGCTTGTCCTTGAATGTTTTGTGGTTTAAGCCTTTTAGTGTGCACATTAAAATCTGATTGCATATTTCTCTTTTCCATTTTCACTCCATTCTTTCACTCTACACGCAAGAGCACCAGTCTACATTGTCAGTTCTTTTAGTAAGAATTAAGTTTATTTGTCTATGGCTGCTTCCTCTCTTAAATACCATCAAATGTTGCTCCTCCTCCAAAGTAGGGGTTAACTGAAAGCCTAAAAATAGATAACAAGCTAATGCAAACTTTAAAACCTTCCCTTCCCATTGCTTATACCACAATATTTGTTATGTACTCAGTTCAAGTGTCACATATCTAACCACATGTCCCTTAAAATCTCCTTGTACAAACATTTGTTGGTCAGTTAGAATCCCTTGTACCAATGGATCTATATTTTCAAAATTTAGTTTTTGTTTCCTCATCTAATTCTACATTTCTATTTGTGAAGCCTATGCACTAATAATACTTTTCGTTTTCCCCACACTAAGAAAAATCCTATGAGCAATTCTTTTACTTCTGCAACTTTATCTTTAGGTCCCGATTCTACATGATTTCCAACGCATACCTACTTTGGTTGATCTCACAAACCAGAATACCACAAATTATGGCTTGTTTTGTTCATCTCTTTAAACTTCTCTTCTTTCCACCAAGTCCCTTTATAGACATGCAATATAGTTTTTCTCCTCTAGTCCTCTTTAAGGTAGACATTGATTTCATTTACTTCTTTGTACCTTTTAAAAAAAGATTCTTTGACTACCTATTTGAAATTTGACTCTCTTGGACGAATATATTAATCTATCATCCACTGTGATAGGAAATCCCTTCTCATATCCATATATTGTTTTGATGGAATTTATTTCTTTACCTACCTGGCCAGTGGCCACACCTGTGCATGATGTGAGAATCCTTGCTTATACTCCTTAATATCAGGAGGCAATCGAATGGAAGCCCTAGCTATTTAATGCCAAGCCCAGTAGTCAATATCATGCTATGGATAGAACAACCATGGGGATAAAGGGTTCATCGCAATTGATTATTTCTTCACCCCGATCCTGAACCTAACTGCTTAACACAATCCTCTTTTTTCAACCTTACCTGGAACAACTAGATGTAGTCTGAGAGCATACATAGAAAACTCATATGTAGTTTTCATACTATGGATGTACTTCTTTTTCAAATACAATGTAATAACATCTATCGAGTTCCATGTATGTTGAGGTTGTTACTAGTCTACGTTCATGATGCTATTCTTTTAGAGTAAAGGGTAAAGTATGAACCTATTATTACAACAACGGTGAGATGTGACAACAATATGATACTCTTGACCTCATACCCGAAAATTTATGAATAAAAGAAAGGGCAACCTGGTGCACAAAAGCTCCCGCAATGCAGAGGGTCTGGAAAAGGGCCACAAAGGTTTGATGTACACAATCTTACCTTATATTTCTGCTAGAGATTGGTTCCAAGGCTTGAACCAATGACCTCCTTGTCACATTATAATATTGGTCATAGGTTTAAGCTATGGAAATAGTCTCTTGCATAAATGCAAGTAATTTTGCATACAATAAACCTACCAAAGTTTGGTCCTTCAATGGAACCCACCAATGGGGGGCGGGGCCAGATTGTCCTTCTTTATGGCCATGGTATTGAGCCAGCTTACGCGCAACTTAAATAATCCATTAACATACAATACTATGAATGTTGGGTATGCAAACTCCTCTCACATCGGTGGAAGAGAGGAAAATGAACCTATTTAAATAGGTTCAGCCCAACCCATTAGTATGAGGCCTTTTCGCATATGTCCAGAAACAAATTCGTGAGCGTTTGGCCCAAAACGGACAATATCATACTAATGCATGGTTGCAGTGTAGGTATTCACGACCCCTACAAGTGGTATCAGACTCCAGGTTCGGAGGGATGGAGTGATGGACCGACGCGTGTGGAATTTTCGATATGACAACATGATCAAAGATTTGCAAGGATGGTAAAAGATGATGGTACAGGCGGCGTGTCCCGTTGAGTGATAACGGCAGTGCAAGATGATTTGGCAGATCAAATGGTGTAGCCTAGCGATGTGGAGGTCTGCAGTAATGACTTGTGTTGAAAGTCTTCCCGACAAAGAAAAAAAGGTGGTCAAGCGGTATGTCCTGCGGTTGTTGCGGCGGTACAAGATGGTGGCAGATCAGAAATCAATAATCTCTGAAGGGAAAGTCACGAGATTGTGTGAGGGTACGCACGATCCCTACAATGAATGGAGTGAATTCACATACCAACCCATATAAATTGGAGTTGAAGTTATATAATTAGAAAGCTATAAGAAAAGATACAAAAAAATAAAATAAAAAGGGATCTTTACCCAAATAGCCGATCGTATTCATTGTTTACTTTTCCTAGCCGGTATACATAGATTATACATGGTTATACACATTATATTTTTAAGTTTATAGGAATGAGTGGACAGCTATTCAGGTTAACTCTTCAATAAAGGCCTCTGTATACCATCAAGTCAACAAATGAGAAAACTTAAGGGTAACTAGTTCAAGACCCAGTGACTTACTTTAGCAATCACAAGGTCCTCAAATGTAAGTTTTTGATCCTTACGTTTCTGGGTAACCAAATCGAACATTCTATGACCCAACGGCCCTTCAATTCCGATATACGCCTATAATACACAAACACCCAATTCGTAATCTCATTGTAAAAAAACCCAAACATTGACAAGACGATACAGGAAACTGACAAAAAGTACCTTGAAAACAGAAAGAGAAACGTATTTTCCATTGCTCTGAGATTGTGCAGCTAGTGAATGGAACAAGGATTTCAGGTCTTCCAGCTTCCTCTCTGTGAAGGCTCTACAAAAAGAATTAACGTAGGCTCAAAATTGATGTATATTGAACTGTGTAACGATTTTTGTAGTGTTGTTATAGAGAAATTACCTCTTGGCTAAATCAAAACGTGGATTCGTGGAATTGGACTGAGAGTTCCCCATTTTTCTGCTCTTTCCTTTTCCTTCGAGCTAAACGTGGCAGCACGTAACAGTTTGCTGATATTTCAAGGGGAATTTACCAGAAGTTTGCGGCCAAAGTCAGATCGGCTCAACATGACGAGCTGAGTGTGCAGTATCATTTTTGGGCTGATGTATTGTGTCCTACTCGAAGTCTGATTATATTTAATTTTTTATTGTGTTGAATTTTATTTGAGAAAGAATTATATGAGATTTTTTGCGGCCAAAGTCAGATCGGCTCAACATGACGAGCTGAGTGTGTAGTATCATTTTTGGGCCGATGTATTGTGTCCTAATTGAAGTCTGATTATATTCAATTTTTTGTTGTGTTGGATTTTATTTGAGAAAGAATTATATGAGATTTTTTATTAAAAGAAAGTAGTCTATACTATATTCTTTGATAGTAAAAATTTTATTATGCTAAAAATAAAATATGCCTTGAAAATATTTTTTTTAATTTGTGATAATTATGATTGGAGGTGTTAGAACCTTATTTTGACTTTTTTCTTAAAAAAAAAAACATGTTGATGGTCCAAGTGGTTTTGCACTTGGCTAGAAATGTAAGTTTGATGGTTTAAGTGGAAGCGTAAGTTTGATGACTAATCAAGGTAAACCCATAGTTTGAGTGACTTGTTTATGAATTTATTCAAGTTTTAATAATTTTGAGTAAGTTCAAGTTTAGTTAAGAAAAGATTTTAGTAGTAGTATCGTTAAGACATGCAAGGTAAATACATGCTCAAAAGGCGTAATAATGATTAAATAATGCTATAATTTGACGTGATCATGTTTAAGACAAATTTGTGGACTATTCGCTAGATAGATAAATAGTAAAGGAGACTGGACATCAATAGCAAATTATGTAAAACAAAATTTGAGAATCTCAATTGACTAAGATAAGAATTTATGTCTAGTATATGGTAAGGGGTTGTAGCTTATTTATTAGTATAGGAAAATTTGTCATGTGCAAGAGTTGACTTATGGCTAAATTTTGTAAGGTTAGGTGTATTCTTCTTATTATGATATAAATTTAAACAAAATTTGAAAGATTTATGCATGTGGACTTGTATTGTAATTTCGTATGCTTGTTTAATTTCAAGTCTTTAAATTGTGTGGAAGAAAAAAATAGATAGTTGATCAGAGATGCTTAATTACCTAACAGAGTTGAATTAAAGAAATTTAACTAATTATAATAAGTATTTTTCGTCTTCAATCTTAAAAATAATAGAGTCAAGTCAAAAAAAATATAAAAGAAAATTTTTTTTAAAAATAGTGAGTGAATTTTTTCTTTAAACAAATTTATTGAAGCTTTATAATTGTTTTGAAGATGATATACTAGCAATTTTTGCACTTACAATTAAATACATTATCTTAATATTTATGAGCTAATAAGATGAGCAATATTTAAGAATCTTTTGAAGAGTGATATGAACAAGGCAGGATTTGGAGGGGGAGGAAGGAGGTTCACACGAATTTTTTCGTGGAAAAAATTATATTATATATATCTAATATATTTTTTTATATTTATATATATGTATTTTAAACGAGAAAAAATGTACAAAATGATATAATGTATTTTGAATTATGTATGTGACACTTTTAGCTTTGTTATTTTTTAATTTAAGTTCAAAATAACGATAAGAAGCCAAATCACTTTTTCATTCTAGATCTCATATTGCTTTTTCGATTTTTCACTGAAAACTCAAGAGCCAAAAATCATAATTGTCTTTCATAATTTTATTATTGTTGATTTATTCCATACTTCTATTCTAAATTCAATTCAAATCTCGGAATAAAAAAATAAATAGTTCTTGCTTTATACTTGAAGGACCAATTTGTCTTTTTTTCTTTTACTATAATTATACTTGTTAGTTTCAGATCATTTGCAACAATACTGATATTTTATATCTATAAAGTATAGTACTACCTTCAATGTAGTAGCGTTCCTTTAAATTATATTGTTATATATTCACATATTTATATAATTTATTTTGAAAATTTCTTGTGTGAAAAATTTAAATTTACCATTAAATATGACGTAAAAGTGAAATATTTGTGAAAATGAAAAGCTAATATTTGTCAATTGATTCATACGCTTACGAAGTAATATATTAGTTGACGAAAAGGTGGACCATCGGTTAATTTTTTTCAATATTACATCGTAGCTGAAAGCTTTATTATCCAATAAATAAAATCATTTCATGATTGATTATTTTTGATAATATAGTATGACATATGATATCATAACCAACTTGAGTTTCTCTTTTCTTTTTTTATAAAAATACATAAAAGTAAGACGAGATTTAACATAAATTAGCAAGATAAAATTTTAAAGTAACGAATTCAAAAATAATTGTTTAATTAGTTTGACTTAGTGCAAAATATCAAATTAACTTTTTAATTTCAAACTTGATACAAAATATATAAAACTTGTTTTACATCTCCATAAATTTTAAAGTTCTATTCGAACTTTTTAATAAAGATACATCATTATGGATACAATTTTATATGTATATAAATAAAGAAGAAAAAGGAATAGTAACATATCAACATCTACGTATAACGAAACATGGATAAGCCTAAATGTACGAAAAATACACCTCATTACAAATAACAATTTAATAATACAAAATCAGATTAAAAAGTATAAACTAATATTAATTAAGAACACAAACGGCTCATTGAGACAATTTAATAGAAATAAAAAGAGAAAATATAAGTAACTATCAAAAAAATAAAATAAAATATGAATTCTATATCAAATGCTTATTTTTCATTGCACACATGAACTACTTCATTTATATTTAATTAAATTTTGTTGAAAATTTTTCTTTACTTTTGCTTTCATCGTGATGTATGTAAAAATTTTCCTCTTCCCTTTCCAAGGAAAAATGCCACTCTTTATACAAATCATTTGATAAAATTAATAACACATCAAAAAAATATGGATTCTAATTTTTAATTTTTTTATGATCATGCGTTAGAAGTTTGTGTGTGGTCCCTTTAGGATAATATACGACTAATATTTTTTCTAACTTATAGATATTGAAACTTATAACAAAGTTATCGACTAGAGAAAATTTGTAATTATGATCATAAATTGAATCAAATCAAAATATCTAATCGTCAATTAATCAATAAAAGTAATATTATGTTTATTTAGAAGAATACAATTGAGTACATAATTTCAAAAGACCTTCTTATCATGCAAAGTTTATTTTTATACATGAACAATCATGCTTTCTTTCGTTTTTTCCTCGTAATTTTGCACATCATTGAAAAATCTAACTATAAATAAAATAAAATAAGAAGAAAAAAGTCTACTAAAATGAAAATTTAAAGAATAATCCAATAAAAGTAATGAGGAATTTTTATTCAAAACCACTGCCTCTACAAAAAGATTGAGCCCACACAGTTACAGTATGCAAAGAACCCAAAAGTTGTGGGATTAAATTGACGATAATAAAAATAAAAGGACTGATCTGTAAAGAGGCTTTATATTTAATTTTTCCCCAGAGGGGTCTTTATTGAATTGTATAAAATCTGGAATTCTTCCCCAAATTCCTATCACTCAATAATCAGTTTCTCATCCCTGGAAAACCCTAGTTTCGATACCCCATAGGCTTTACTCTCTTGGCTTTCGCTTCAGTTTTCCGTTCGATTCGCTTCGGAATTCGACGATTTTCCGATGAATTCACCGTACCCGAAGGTGAATTGACGTTTTCCGGCAGAGAAACCTCTCCTGTTCTTGGAAGAATTGTCGGTTTACGGTCGGTTCGTCGGCGCTGATTGGGTTCGATTCAATTCAATCGATCTGAAGAATCCGGCGTTTTATAAACCAGAGAATCAGCTCCTGAGATTACCGGATAGAATCATCAACCTCAAGTGTCTGTTAAGAGAGATGTTCGGCGTGATTTGACAGATCGGATCGAGATTGTTCAGTCGAAGGAGTAGCGGCAGCTGTGGTTTGATTTTGGTTAATAAGCCCGTAGGTTTTGCTGCTGATTGAAGCTTGCGGATTAATTTGGTCCTGGAGGATGTTCAACTCATCTGTTGAAGGAATTTGGTTTGACTGATATTCTTGAGTTATTGAAGAGAAGTTGTGAGATAGAAAAAAGAGCTTCTTTTAATTTTTTTTGTACTTTATGTCAATTTTTCTTTGAGTTCAATATCAGGCCTATTATAATTTTTTGATCGGCCTCTTTGATGTTGTTATCGATTTGTTTGGAGAAAAAAAGTAATTTTAAGAAAAAAAGAGCTATGTCAGTTTATTTTAAGTTTAAAAGTGCCAAAGATTATGATTCAATTCCAATTGACGGTCACTTTATTACTGTTGGGAACTTGAAAGAAAAAATATTTGAGTCCAAGCATCTGGGCCGGGGTACTGATTTTGACCTCGTTGTCACCAACGCCCAGAGTAACGAAGGTTGGTTAGCTTCCAATATAGTCAGTCATTTTCGTGCATTCCTAGTTGCATTTCTAGTAGTTTTGCGCAAGTTGTTGTATGGCATTGACATTGGGGTTTAGCGTAACTCAGGCATTGTTCCTGAGGTGTTTCTCGGGGAGTTGTTTTGGCGATTTAGTTATCAACTCTCTCCTATCAATATATATTAGGTACTTCAGTATGTGCTCTTCTTATATTCAAGGATTTTCAAAAGAAAAAGTGGCTTTTATTAAATAAGAAGATGATCACAGTGGTTTTCATTTAATTTTAAGTTACTGATTTATGCCTCTTAAATGACAATGATGATGCATTGATTTTTTAAAGAACCTTTGCATTGTAAAAATGTCTGATTGCAGTTTTCATTTCTCTTTGGTGGAATGTAATTCTGGAATCTCATCTTAATGGGTTAGTTTTACATAGTTTACTGATTTAAAAGGAGGGTGGTCTATTCGTTAATGTTCTACTGTAAGGGCTTATAGTACTTAGCAAGTACCATATTGTCCTGTATAGCATTTACCTTACACTTATACCTTACTGGTGCTAGCTGAGGCAAAAGATATTATGTAAGGAGCTTTTTTAACTCAAGGTTGATGCGACATAGCAATCTCATGGTCTAGTTCTCCTCCTCTGTAAGGAATATATTGCTTGACAAATAGTTTGATTATAGATTAAGGGGACTTGAATGGTTGATCATGCTAAATTGATTGCATAACTTGTATTTATTCCATATGTATTATGAACTCTACAGGGCTTTATGTGCTTTGTCTTCTCTTTTTGGAATTTCAGAATATCTTGATGAAGACACCTTGATCCCCAAAAATACTAGTGTTTTGATTCGTCGCGTTCCTGGACGACCTCGCATGCCCATAGTAACTGCACCTGTAACAGAACCAGACGAGTATTAATCTTGATCCTTTTGACTCTCATCTGTTAGATTTATGAATAAAAATACTGCTTTATCTTTAAGAATTCATAATCTGTGGAAAAAAGACAGTTGACCTGGATTGGTTGCCTTGCTTATTCCATAGAAAAGAATTGTGTGCGGGTTTCTCTTCTTCATGGAGCTGGTGGGTGGTGTGTTATGGGTGTTTACTTAATCTCAAGATCCTTTTCCTTTGATTTTCCCTTTCCCTTGGAAGATTGTAGAAAGGTGGTGGGTTGGGGTATAAACCTCTGCACTTGTGTGGAAGGTAGTTGAAAGGGAGCGGTTTATAGGGGGAGAATAGATGCTAATACTGTCATTTGAATTTTGTTGAATATGGTGTTCAGAGCTTCTTTTTCCTCCCCCCTCCCCCCACGGTGGGAAGTGGTAATCATAGGTCCTTATACTGATTTTGTCTTTTGGGCTGTGCCATAATAGCTATTTTGAATATGACCGAGATATGCTTTCTGCAGGCCCCAAGTAGAATACCAGTCTGAGCAGGCTCAAACAGTAAAAAGTAGTTTTGTGGGAGGGGAGTCATCTGCCACCAAATATGTAAGCGTCCATAACACTATGACTTACGGGAGTCTTGGTATCTGTAGTCACGACAACTGGTGGTCTTTTTAAGCATACTGAAATATGTATGTACATTTTGTAGCCTGAAGATATTGAATGGGATGAGTTTGGAAATGATCTGTATGCTATTCCTGAAGCGGTACCTGTCCAGTCAAGCATCCAAGTGCAGGATGCTCCTCCTCCAAGTAAAGCTGACGAGGAGAGTAAGATCAAAGCTTTAATTGACACTCCAGCCTTGGATTGGCAGAGGTGGGAAAGCTTCCTTTCTTTTTTTTTTTTTTATAATTTTCATGCACACTCTTTGTTGCATTAGCTGCTAATAATTTGTAATATGCAATGATATTGATATGAAAATGATTCTGATGATCTTTAAGTTAATGCAGTCAACCGTCTGATGGCTTTGGTGCTGGTAGAGGTTATGGACGAGGTCCAGGTGGAAGAATAATGGGTGGACGTGGCGGGCGAGGTTTTGGTAATTCGCTCTCACTTGTCTCTTAATCTACTATGAATCTTCCTATCCGTGTTGGGTTGAAGGACATTGTTTACTTAAGTGCTTGCTAGCTTGTTGACATAGTGGTCTTTCCATGGTTTAAATTCATTAGAATAATTGTGCCTTGATCCGAAGTAAATTGGTGAGCTGTATGAATCCTTACTGTCCAAGTTGTTCCATTTAAGCCCGTCTCAGTTCCACATGCCTTCATTTGATTCTTTTGTAAAATTTGATGACAAACAACTCGTCAAGCCAGTTGTAGGTTTAAAATTTTGTAAGATCTTGTGGTTAAGTTTCTTTGACTTGCCATGTGGGTTGGATAAATGTCAAGATGCTACTGGTTTGATGAATTACTCATTGTAATTGAATTTTTGGCTGTTGTATTTTCTTATTTTTTGCTAAAATGGATGCTACTCTTCCAGGTTGGGGTGGTGGATTGGAACGGAAAACACCACCACCAGGCTATGTATGCCATCGCTGTAAGGTGCCTGGTATGGTTTCTTATTTTTCATCTACCTGGTGGTCATTGCTTAAGAGATGTGCTATTAGCATGCTGAGCCATTGTGTCCAATTGACATAAATCATTTCAGGGCATTTCATTCAGCACTGCCCAACAAATGGTGACCCCAATTTTGACATTAGGAAAGTGAAACCACCCACTGGCATTCCGAAGTCCATGTTAATGGCAACCCCAGATGGTTCATATGCTTTACCGAGCGGTGCGAGTGCGGTTCTAAAGCCCAATGAGTAAGATTTCTTGTTATGTTGGTATACTTGAGTTTGATTGTAGCCAGAATCCACATGACTGGCCCACTTGTTGCAGAGCTGCTTTTGAAAAAGAAGTTGAAGGAATGCCTACTATACGTTCCGTCGGTGATCTTCCACCAGAGCTTCATTGTCCCTTGTGTAAAGAAGTAATGAAAGATGCAGTGCTAACAAGCAAGTGTTGTTTTACCAGTTTCTGTGATAAATGTAAGGAGCACGCTGTTTAATTTGAGCGCAGTGTTGTTTAATGAGTGCTTGCTTTAAAAGCAAGGAGTTTGCTGTTTGATGTGGGTGTAGTGTTGTAGCTTAAGGTTTTTATTATTTAATTTTAGTGTGCCCTGTATTCTTGAATTTCGAACTGATTGCAAGGGTGATCCTCAGGCATAAGGGATTACATCATCTCGAAGTCGGCATGTGTCTGTGGGGCCACAAATATACTTGCTGATGACCTGTTACCCAACAAGACTTTGAGGGATACAATTAATAGAATACTGGAATCAAATAATAGCAGTGCTGAGCATGGGGGTAGTGCTCTCCAAGTTCAAGGTTATTACCAGTTTAAACTCTCTGAACTTTTCTATTGTTTAAGTCCGTTATCTGTTTATTTTTTTTGTAAGGCTTAGCCTTGCCTTTGTTGTTACATATTCCAGATATGGAGTCAGCACGTGTTCTCCCACCTAAGATTCCATCTCCTTCACAATCTGCAGCTTCAAAGGGAGAGCTGTTACCACCACCACCACCTCCTCCTCCTACTCTTAAGGAAGAAAATTCTAAAGCCCAGGAGATTGTGGAAGAAAGCAAGAATGGCAGTGCTCCTCTGCAAATGCTGGAGAGAGTAAAAACTTTGAAGGTTGCAGATGTTTCTGAAGCTACACATGATTCCATCAGTGTTAAAGAACCTGCATCCCAGGCAAATGATCCATTGGCTGATGAAGAAGTTCAGCAAAAGCCTGTAGTTGGGGAGGCAGGTAATGGTGCTCTTCTTTTTCCTTCGTAAGTTATTGGTTTTTCCTCACCGAGCAGCCTAGAGGAGATACTTTGGTTTCTTACATTCCTTGGATCGGAAAGTGTTCTCATCTAGATTTTGCTCTTCTATATTTCAGGAAAGAAGAAGAAGAAGAAGAAAGCACGATTGCCTTTGAACCGTATGCACTCATTTCCCTTCCACTTGTGCACAAATTGATAGCTTTGTTGTTGATTATCGTGTCTGTTATCTTGATGGAGCTTTGTACACTTCCTAGTTCCTAAATTACTTGGTGCCCTTGCAGCAGCTGCTGCTGAGATGCAGTGGAGAGCTGCTCAAGATCTTGCTGCAGAGAATTATATGATGTCCATGGGTCCTGCTGCCTATAATCCTTATTGGACAGGCATGCAACCTGGACTAGATGGCTTTGGAGCCCCTTATCCTAGTGCCATGCCATACAATCCTTATGGGATGGGTCCTTTAGATGTTCCCTTTATGCCGCCTGTCGTTCCACATGATCCATTTGGTGGACAAGGTTTTATGCTGCCTTTCGGTCCTCCAATGCAAAGGTATAACTTCCCTTGTATTTTGTTCTAAATTACTCTCTGATTAAATTTCTGAGAAGTGTTTTTACATGTTTTCTGGTCTCTCTCTCTCTCTCTCTCTCTCTCTCTCTCTCTCTCTCTCTCTCTCTCTGTCTGTCTGTCTGTCTCTGTTTTTGATAATGGTCATATATTGTAGTTTATTTACTTTTATATTAATGTATCTGTATACATCTTTGTTGGCGCATTTGAGATGCTGTACCTGACTGGTTAAAATGGCCACCAAATTTCAGGGACCTTGCAGCAGACTTTGGGATTGGATTTAATGCTGGCCCACCGCCAGCCATGAGCAGGGAAGAATTTGAGGCTAGAAAGGCTGACCTGAGAAGGAAGCGTGAGATCGAGAGACGTGGAGAGAGGTGATTTGACCATTCTTATTAATTCTCGGCACACTATGATGCACTCTCGGTGGGTGATGTTAAAATCACATTCAATGGTCTGAACGATATGCATTGAGGTTCTGCAAAGAATGTCCATGTCATAATTCATTTCATCTTGATGGGTGACAGTGAAATTTTGTTCAATGGTTAAGCTTTTGAGTATTGAGGTTTTTGCATTTGTTTACTCTTAAGTGCCTCTGTACAACTTAGGTTTTCTGTACTTTGAAGTCATGCTGCAATCAATTTGCACAATCTAGTTATATCCTCATTTTTTGTCCTCCTTGATAGGTTTTTCTTTTCTCAGGCATTACCTTTTCTGCTTCTACTCGTTTGATTATGACAATTTGATAACATCTTTTGTTTTCCAGCAGGGAGTTCCCTAAAGACAGGGAACATGCAAGGGATGTTGGGAGCACTGCTGATGGTCCTTCCCTGAAGCCCAAATCTGTATGTATCTTGATTATCAAATATTCTTGGCTATTTTGGCCCTATATTTTGGTAGAACGATTGTGTTACGGGAAGAGTTTGCTCGGTTTAGCCAAGAAGCAGCTAACAGTTAGTTTCCAGTTTCATCTTTCTATTACATGTGTAAAGATCATAAGTACAGGACACATTTCCTTGGATTACCTTGATAAGGGGTTATCAACATATACAAAGATCAGTTGCCATTATACAAGAAGAGGGCATATATGACTTCCTAACCATAGTTGGTTCTCCTTTTGAATGCCTGATGTTGCTTGATGATGAAAGATACCGTGGCAATTTTTTGTTGCCCTCAGTAAAATGGGCAGTTGTCTGGAGATCAATTTAGGAGCTGTCAGAACAGTTCCCATTAAGATGTATATAATTTTTTTGGTAGTTTTGTTTTTTCTGGTTTTTGTTCGTTGGGCGTGGGATGATAAGTGATTTTGTTCCCTTATATACGTTCCTCTTTTTCTCAAAAAAATTTAAACCATTTCCCAGTAACACTGAGATTTGGCTTTGGCAAAAATGTTTTATGATGGAACTGTTCACCTAATTTGAGTAAAATGAAGAAGGGATAGGACCCCAAGAGTATTCTAGACTTGAAAAAAAAAAAAGAACGGAGTGGAAGATGGGGTGGTGTAAATCATCTTATTGGATTGGTCCTGGAAATGTACAAAGGTGTATTGGTTTTTAATATTTTCTACACCTCTTAAAAATAAAAGAAAAACCAAGTGCAAAGAAAAGGAACTCAAACTGAGGAAATCCTTTTGAAAAATCGACCTGAATTGAAGAGCCTATTAGTAAGAGTTGTCGATTTCTCAGTTCTAAAATAAATAAATAAATAAAGAGTGTAAATTTCTTTCTCAAGAAAAAGGAGTCGTCAAACTTAATATCCTCTTCTTTTGTGGTGCATGAACTTCCTGCAGTGATTTTTTTTTATAACCATGAATTTCCTTTAAATGTTTTTTATGGCTTTAGACCTGCATTTTGGTGTTTTTAATTATTTTTTCTCTTTGCAATATTTGATATTAATATGTTCATTGATGGTTCCACAGAAAGCTCCGAGCTCCAGCCATCCCCGTCAACCTGAGAGGCCTTCCCCGGACCTTGACCACCGCCGGCGAGCTGAGAGGCCATCGCCAGACCTTGACCACCGCCGCCGAGCTGAGAGGCCATCGCCAGACCTTGACCACCGCCGCCGAGCTGAGAGGCCATCGCCAGACCTTGACCACCGCCGCCGAGCTGAGAGGCCATCGCCAGACCTTGATCACCGCCGCCGAGCTGAGAGGCCATCGCCAGATCTTGATCACCACCGCCGAGCTGAGAGGCCATCACCAGACCGTCGATCGCGTGATCCTGAACTTCCTCGCCCTTCTTCCAAGAAAAAGTACGAGGAATATGACGATCATCACCATGAGGACCGCCACCGCCATGACCACCATGATGACTGTCATCAGCGCGAGCATGCCCATCGCAGTAGCAGTAGTCATCACCGTTCAGAATCTGCAGCTGGTACCAAACCATCCTCCACAGGCCCATCTGAACTGCCATTGGCAGTGCCATCCAAATCTTCGGATAAGAAGAAAGCAAGTGTTTTTTCTCGCATAAGTTTCCCAGCTGAAGATTCAGCAGCTGCTTCAAAGAAGCGTAAGTTGCCATCCTCGAGTGAAGTGCCAGTGAGTTCTTCAGCAAGTCACAGGAGTGTGACAGCAAATGGGTATCATGGGGAGTACAAAACGGCTACTGGATCAAGGAAGAGTGCCACTGCAAGTGTGGATTATGAGAGCAGTGATGATGATCGGCACTTCAAAAGAAAGCCATCAAGGTACGAACCATCTCCGCCACCAGCTCCTGTAGAGTGGGAAGAAGAAGAGTGGGAGGGGCCTCCTCCTAGGCATAGCAAGGGGTCAAGGGGAAGGGAGTAATCTGCATATAAGTTATATTTGCGTTTTTCACTTCTCTAATATGTCAACTATTTTGAGGTTATCAAGTTCAAAAAAAAAAAAAAAGGAAGTCTGCTTCACCTGGGGGACTATACTGGGGTACTGTACTGGCAAAAAATGTGTTACTGGCTTAACTGTCTTAATTGTAGCTTTACTTATCTAGGTTTGTTTATCTAAGCAACCTGGCAAAATAACCTGATAACAAAAGCTAAGTCATTTATTTGTGAGAATCTGAAGACAATTAGTGTGCATGTCGATGACATGCGCTAGCTTTATTGATTTCATTTGCACATGCGAAGAAACATTTTTATTTTTTAATTGGTGTGGCGCACTATAAAACAGCTGTAATTCCATGTCAATGTGGCTAACTGTTTCATGATTAGATCTTGTCCAACTGCTCTGAGCTCCTTTTATGCTTAGTCAGATGGTAAGTTTTAACCTTAATATTCCTTGTAATTTGTCGCTTAACTGATCCATTGTGGCACCTTGATCCTTGTCCAGTATCAAGAAAGAAAAATTGATTTATATTGAGAAGGTGCTTTAATTGCCCATGTTAAACAAGATAGCTCTCTCTCTCATGTGCATCTGTGAGCATTTACCCATCACTTGACTGACATGTGGAGCATGAGTAAACCAGAGTATGTGCCCCTTTTTTATCTTCTTCTGGTGGTGTGTTAGTGATGTTTTAGGGGCTTATAGTTAACATGACTATCGTTTGCCATGCTGATAAATATGGATTTGGAGAGCTGGCGGCTTAACCTCTTTGGCATCCTACCTTAAGATAATTATTTAGATATTAGTGCTCTTTAGCTGACAGATATTCTGAGTGTCGAAAGATTTCATAGGAGGAAGAGAAGAAGAGAATAAAGAGAATGAGATAGAAGTCAGAAATTTGCTTTGTTCATACAACTAATGAAGAGGAGACTGCGAAGATTCACTTGCTACTTTTTAGATAAGTATTGTATGCTAATACTCAAAACCCTGCCGCTCAAGTATCGTGAGAATATCACTTAGAAGCTTGATAGGAACCATCTCATACGTCTGTCACATTAAATCAGTTGTTTTTCTTCCTATATCCTTCTACCATTCCTATCATAGCTTCATGATGGCCTTGCAGTCCTTTATCTACATATGCTTTAACTCGTTGGTTCTCGATGCAGATTGAGATAGTATATGACAAGGGAGAGACAGAATCAGTAAGAGTCTTGCATGGACATATATACAGGTAAGAGAGTAGTTCTTGTTTGACATTCTTCACATATTTGCCTCTCAGACAATGCAAGTATATTCACTTACATGCACTTCCCGGTGCCCTTTTCTGTCTCTCACCATAAATTTCTCTGATGGTGCAATGAGAACAGAAATATTCTTTTGTTGGGATTGAAGAAAATCTGTGAAGCTCATTATATGTGGCTATCAGAATGTTTTCACCTTGTTTTATCTGAATTTTTCTTTTGTTTAATTAGGTTGCAGATTCATAAGGCGCGGGCATCTTTGAAACATCAAAATCTGGATCTCCTTTTCCGAGTGATACCAACTTCACAAAGTTCTCACTGCAATGCTGTTATAAGAAACAGCACAAATTTGCGCATCTAAGGATCGTCCAAAAACGGACGTTCTAGTGAATTGTTGTGGATTCTAAGAATTGTATTATCTTATGAATGCTGCATCATGGTGATTGTTTTTTTCAATTTCAAAAACCGAAATTTCAAATATAAAATTGCGAGTTCTCCGCTTTTTTATTGCAATTTTTGGTAGATAATTGTGATCATTATCGTATGGCATTGTAGGTTTTATAGGTTTTCTCAGTTGTGGATTCTTTCCTTTTAATGGTTTGGACTATACTCTCTCTGCAATCTTATATTTTGCCTTAATCTGTAACCTTTTTTTTTTTTTTTTAATTTTTGGACAACCCACAAATTTGTTACGTTTAGCACCTTAAAGAGGTTCTAAGAGTTAAAAGATGTGATACCATTTGGTTAGGAAAACCATAAAATCGACTAAACTAAACAAAAGATTTTGTTAAATTATGAGACGAAGAATTTCTAGCCTTCAAAATTTGCCACACAAAGAAATACTTGATTTAAAAGCATGATAGAATCAGGATATTGTTTAACATTTGTAAATTTCTCATACCATGAGTTGAGACTGATCATTCAGATCGATGGGGGTAAACTAATGAGTTCGGATATTAATGAACTCTATAAGAGAGTTATCTATCGGAACGATACCCCTATCGATCTATTAACAACAAGTAGATCTACGTCAGGAGAATTAGTAATGTGTCAGGAGAAATTAGTACAAGAATCCGTGGATACACTTCTTGATAATGAAATCCGGGGACAACCAATGAGGGATCTAGCAAAAATTTTAGTATATATATTCTCTACAAATATGGTAAAAAGGATTGTGAAAAAGGTCATGAGGGATAGTTATATTGTTAATCAGAATGCATGCATTAAAATTTCTCATATTATTACTTTCATAATTTTTAGGTATTAATATATAATATCAAATAAAATAAATGCTTAATGCTTACATAATTATTATTCATAAAATTAAGAAAATAATAAATTATTTAAAATAACTATTTTTAAAAATTTTGACATCTATTTCCATTACTTATATATAAGTGTTAATAAGCAGACAATTCATGGTCAACATGCATGTTTAAGCAAGAAGCCGCTCATAACATGTCTGCTTGATTTTACTTTATTGTTTTATGACTTATTTATTCAACCGCATCAATTGTAATTTTACAATATTACTTTTAATAATTTTTTTGCAAGATTCTTCCACTATGATTTTACTGTATCACCCTAATCAATTATTTTAAATGATGCAAATATTAGAATTAGGATGAAACAAAAACGAATGATAAATTAATTCTTTCTTTTTAAAATAAATAAATAATTACAAGTCAAATAATTACCAATTAAAAATTATGTACAATGTATTATAAATTACAACAATTAATAACTTAAGATATTTTAAAAATAAATAAAATTGATTGACTCTCCAAGTTCTATATATGCGACATAAATTGACACAAAATAAGTAATATATATTATTTAAAAATAACATAAAATGTAATATAAGTCACAATAATTTTAAACTTGAAAATTTTAAAAATATATTTAAAAAAATTGTATCACATAAATCAACACGAAAAATAACAAGGTTAAGTTGATTATAGCACGAGATTTAATAACTAGTATAATAATACTCTCTCTATCTCATATTAATTGAATTTATGAGGTAATACACACATATTAAGAAAATTATTCAAAGATAAAATTTACATTATATTTTCCATTTTACCCTTTGTGAAATCATAAATATATAGTGTAATTTATCTCTTACAAAATATAAAACTTCAATAAATAAAAGGGCAAATATGAAAAAGGATTCAAACTTTCTTTTTGAACTTTGAACAATTCAACTATTTTGAA
>JAOTQR010000002.1:18909905-18936858 GCA_025774065.1 Solanum ossicruentum | reverse complement strand
TCTGATTAACCATTTTAAAAGAATTATTGACCTATATATCATTTAATTATTCATAGATTATGTCTTGTATGTTTACTCTAATATTTTGAGGAAAATATACTCTTAAAAACAATATTGATTGATTATGACTTATTTATTTATAATATTTATTTTATATGATTTCATTATTAATTTTTATTTTTAGTGTCATCCTCATATCTATTTTTCAAAAGAAATATCTTATGTTATATTTTGGTAGAACTAAAAAAATATTTGAAGCACAAGTTAATTAGTATATGTTTGTATAAATAAGTTACAGGAAAACTTAAAAAAATCCATAAACTTGAGAAATTTGAAAAATTGCGAGGTTGAAAAATTCGAGCTTTATTAGTTTGATTTTAATTTATAAATTTTAAAATTCAATAAAAATAATGTAATTTGATATTTAAAAAATTTGAACTGATCTGATCCATAAACTATACACAAATTATTTAGTGACTATTTATCAATTATACACTACATAGAAATATATAAATTGAATTTTAATTCAATATATAGTTATTATGTAGATTTTAAAAACTAAAGTTGCTTGGGATTGAGAAACCAAATTTGAAAGTTGAAAAATTATAAGGATATTTTTTATTAATAAAGATTTACGAGCACTTAAAGAAAAAGATATGCTATTTTTACAAAATTATCTTTAGGACCACCAAAGGTTATAATTAAACATTTTGGTTTACCGACGAATCTATTCAAACGATCTAATTTACAGATCATTAAATTTCTTTTATTAGTTTAATAATATAATTATATATATATATATGGACATGAACTATACTAAAGAATTATAGTATATGAATTAGGGCTACATATCGGTCTGTTCAAATTTGATTTTGAAGTTTTACCTGTTTGACTTATCGTATATCGGTTCTTAATGCTAAGTTATTATAGAACTATTAAGATATTGACTTATTGGTTATCAATTTGTAGGTTATTGATTGTTACCAGTTTGGTCATTCGTTCAACAGTTAAGACTTGACACAAATTTTTTTTCATTTAAAATTACTTAGAAACAAGGTGACAAACTACATACACATACATTAACAGATTACATTTTATTCAAAAGCAAACACTATCACATTGTAGAATAACTGAGAGTTTGAAACAATAAAATATAGAAGAATAAAATTGTCAAGAACTTTATATACCAAGTGATACAAATATAATTATTTAATTCATTATCGGATTACCGGTTAACCCGTTAAGAAAAAGTTAACAATCGACAGCCAAATAATAAAAAAATTTAAAACGTTACCGAAACTATTAAACCAATAATCCATTATCGATAAACTAGTAACTTTCTTTATTCGAATAATCAATTTTGATTCGATTTTGAACAATCCTAATATGAATCGTATCTTGTTAAAAAAATCTTCAAAGAATCTTTGCAGAGACTTTAGATGGAGAAAGACGAAGAAAAAATGACCCACATAGATAACGCGATCCAATTTTCTTTAGCTACATTGTTTTTTCCCTAATTAATTAATAAAGATTAAATATGTTAACCACTAAATCAAACATCATAAAGATCAAAATTAATTTACCAATAGACCACTTTTATTATATAATTAATATATATATTGGAAAAATATATTTTACTCATCAATAAAATGCTTTTTATTCATAAAAAATTAACTTCTTATACCAAAAAGGCAGAACAAGTACAGATTGTTGGGTCGGGGCCCTTTAAAGTATTAGGGGAATTGACATAAATTATTGTTTGTCCAAAAAATAATCAATAAATGTGTAATATAATACATGTACATATTATTCATATTAATTAATAGATATTAATATTTTCATCAAACGGTCAAATTTTTGTAACTTTACCAACCTTAGCAGTCAAATATTATCGCATGAATTAATCATATGAAAAAAATTCAACCATCATAATTTCAACAAATTTATTAAGGTGCAATAAATTGTGGACCAGTACTAGAATATTATTCTCTCCCTGATAATTTTAAAAATTCAACATAAAGTTAATTATTTTTAAAATTTTTTATTACTAGTAATTATTCTTGAAAAAAGAACAAAAGTAAATATTTAATGAAGAAATATTATATCTTAACATATAAATGAAAGTAAAATAGTCAAAATTTTCTGATATACATATCTATTTGTATATATGACAAGCGAGACTAGGAGAAGAAGGAGAAAGACAAGCGAGAGAGGGTAGAGAGTGGAGAGAAGCAAATTGTACATGTATATCTGTCGAGTTGAATATTCATATCTTTCAAATAATTATATAGATGCAACTGGTGTATATATGTATTTTTATATCCGATAAGAGATTGCAGAGAGAAAGAGAGGAGTGAGAAAATAACAACAAAATCCTAACTATAACTATAAATTGTAATTTTTTCAAACTATGGTGGTATAATATAAATACATATTACATGTTTCACTAGTTACGTAATTTATCCAAAATTAGATAATAAATTATCTTTTTTCAACTTTACTCTTAGCGTTGGTTATTCTAGAATTAAAAAGCACAGATATAGATAAATATTTAATTATTTATACAGATATATTAGTCAAACAACACTTATAATTAATTTTCTCGTAAGGATCGTGTCAAACCTTATCATCACAACAAAAATAGGATGGAAGAATTGTTTTTCTAGCGAGCGTGCATCAAGACTCGTGAAAATATGACTTTTTGATTTCGACAAGTTTATTTTGAGATTCACGCTTGATGCGGACCTGTTACCTTTTGAGGATAAATAATTTAAGACGAAAGAATTGAATAATATTTAAGCCACTTATATCAAAAACTTTGGTCAAGTCAAAAATGTATATAAATTTATTTTCAGTAAAAACATGTAGTAATTCATAATAAATTGCCATAAATTATTTCAATCGAATAATATCACGCCAACCCTCTTAAAAACTATTGATAAATAGTAGTATATATTTATAAATCACCCTCATAATTTACTTCCTTCTGCTCTTTTTAAATGACTTCATATATAACGTGTCGCACATTTATTAAAATATTTACTAGTTAATTTAGAAAGTTATTCACAATTTATTATAGCAAGATTAAGTTGATTAAAAAGATGGACAAAAGAGAAAAAAGCTTTCTCGATATATTTTATTTTTCAAAAAAAATATATTAAAATGATAATTATTTATATTTTGGTGGGTTTACGTAAATCTTATCTTGTGATATAGTAGGTTAGTAGGATTTGTCGTGTCTTTATATTTTGTGTTGTTATTGTCCAACTTATATTTGTTATTTTTATTATATTCATATATTATCATTGGCTTTCTACTTTAGTCGATTTTTTTCTTTTTTCATATCTAGTATACTATGCTTTTGAGTTTGATATTTTTGAGACGAGGGTCTTCCGAGAACAACTTTTCTATCTCTATGAAGTAGTGATAAGGTTTGCGTACATTTACCCTCCCAGACTCCACTTATGGGATTGCACTGAGTATGTTGATGTTCTTGTTGTTACATAAATCATATAATGTAAAGAGTTAGTTACCATTTTTTCGTACCTTTTTTCAATTTACAGAAATCTCTTTAAAAATATGGCAAGTCAGATATATTAATTCAGTATTTCAGATACGTTAATTCAGTCCAAATACAAAAATTAGGAGTTTTAAGTATCAGGGCGTAACATACAAAGCATGATACATTGAAAATAAAGATAATTTATAAATCAAAATTGCTGTATCTAGATTACTGAATTAACTTATTCGAAGGAAAAGAAGAAAATTTTGAGAATGAGTGAAAACAATAGAAAATATGTTAAACAAAGGAGTGTAATTAGGTAACTTTTTTTTTGCTTACGGGTTTTGATATGAGGGTTCTCAGGAAACAACCTCTGTACTTCTATGGTAGTGATAAGGTCTGCGTACATTCTACCCTCCCCAAACCTCACTTATGGGATTTTACTGAGTATGGTATTGTTGTTCCTATATTCTATAGGCGATTGTCAAATACATATACTAAAGAAAAAGGAAAATTTGCATATATATACACTTTGAGTTTAAGAATATATACAAATATGATTAATAAAGATTTATGTAAGTGATCCAAAGTTATTTGGACGGACGAAAATTAATGTTATAAAATAAAAAAAAAATATATAAGAAGATGTGTTTAACATGACCTATTAAATCATTTCATTAATTACTAAACAAGCCCATAATGATACGTAACTCAAGAATTTATAATGGATAGCTATTGAAAATTAATATGAGTGAGGTTTGGATTTGTTAGAAAATTTAGTTGGAAGCTTTAAATACTATGTTATAAATTTTCTTGTTTATATTTATCAAGAAACACACATAAACACACACTAAATATGCCTATATACACCTTTTTTTAATTATTGACCAACTCTCTTTAACATGCAATGAATGAATCCCCTCTCCCAACCCCCCCTTTAATTTAATTTTTCCAGCACTGTATGCACGTAATTGTTTTAATTGCTAAATATTTACTCCAATTTTCCTTTTTCAGCAAACCATCTTGGGATTTTTTCCAACATTAATAAATTTACAACCCCTCTATTTAAAATGGCAAAATATTGTGGTGAGGTGGCAAACTTTTTAGTTGTGGATTTGGTTAGAATTTAAAACTTTTTGCCAAAATGAAATCCTTCTTTTTTATATAAATAATGTAAATTAATAATTAGGTAAATAGAAATAGTCGTAATTTAGAACTCATAAATTAGAAATTTTGACTTTATTTTTAAATTAAAGATTTCAAGTTCAAGCTTTTGAAATAGGGAAAGTTTTTGTTAAAATTCAATCATTTTTTATATATAAATAATATATATTAAGAATTCTGTAAATAGAAGTAATTGGAATAAAAAAACTCATAAATTAAGGATTCTAACTTAATTTGTAAATTAAAGATTTCAAATTCAAGCTTTTGAAATAAAATCGACATTTTACTCTTAAAATAGGATTTGGTAGAATTTAAAAGTTTTTGCTAAAATTCAATTTTTTTTATATATAAATAACATATACTAAAATTTTGGTAAATAGAAATAGTCATAATTTAAAACTCATAAATTATAAATTCTGACTTAATTTTTAAATTAAAGATTTGAAATTTGACCTTTTAAAATAAAATTGACTATAATAGGGGAGGTTATTCCTAAATTAGAATTTTTTGACTTGAATCTAAATTAATATAACCTAAATATGAATATCAAAAACTAAAAATATTACTTTATTCCTCTTTGATCAATTAATTCATTCAATTGATTTATGGGATTTATTGTCAAGTCTCTCTCTCTTAATTTCTCTCACTAAAAGTCTTACATGTTCCAACCCCTCTCCCTATAATTTAATTAAGCTTTTAAAGCAATCTCATCTCTACCATCAATAGTTCCCACTATATAATATGGCCTTTTACAACTCCAAAAATCATCAAATTGGACCACAAACAATTATATCTAATTCTTCTTAGAGTGGTGGTTTCCGTCATATCTCCGCCTTCAACTCCGGCTACAAAATTCGATTCCCAATTCCTCAATCTCAAGGTAAATATAATTTTTACATGTTATAACGAGGTCGATATAACACAAAGTTATTTATAATTATCTTTTAAATGATGCGATATCATGCAGAAGTTTTGTTTATTTGATTGGTTGTGCTCTTTTTGGGTGTTTGATTTAAGGAATTTATATGAATTAATGTTAATTTTACTTGTTATAACGGATGACTTATTGTATTTTAAATGATTTGATATGGTAAAAGTTCTTTATTTGATTTTTTATTTTTTTACTTTTGGGTTGATCTTAGACAGGTACGATGAGTAGGAGAAATGGAAATGGTTCAAGACTTGATCTCAAGCTGAATTTGTCTCCACCACCCAGAGTGAACCACGTGGCACCACAAGTGGAGTCGCCGACCAGGTCACTGACGTTGTCCCCGACGAATTCGTGCGTGTCATCGGACGATTCGTCTGTGGGGCAACGTGGTTCCAACAGCCCCGAAGCGGTGACTTCGATGCTGTTGGTTGGTTGTCAGAGGTGTCTCATGTATGTTATGTTATCAGAAGTTAACGATCCACCAAGATGCCCAAGATGCAAGAGTACTTGTTTGCTTGATGTTATCCATGAGAATAACAAGAATTAGTCAAGATCAGATTTTCATCGTTCAGTTTCCATCTAACCGTGAAAAAATATATGAAAAGTAAAACCTTTGTGCGCTATATTTCGACTTTCTATAAATAGTACTATATGAGCTCCATTTTGACTTTTAATTAAAAAAATATATATATGTGAAAAAATGAAGTGGTTGAAAGGAAATTTGGAGCTTCTATAGTGCTATGTATTATTTTATTTTTATTTTTTTTTATTTTTATGGTTTGAAGTTCTAGTTAGGCTTGTTTCTAGTCTAGGAAAAGGGTGATCTCGGAATAGTAGAAAGGGGTGTTCTTTTTAGTGTTGGTTTGTTTAAGGTATGTTCTTCTTTCTTTAGAAGAAAATTATGTAAAAGGGCCAAGTGAAAAATGACTATGTTTTCTTATGAAAAAAAAATTATTGATAGTTTAATTTTCTCAAGAAATGTTTCATCTGATGTTGGTTAATGTTTATGTTACTAATATTTTGCGAATATAGGGGTTAGACTGCGTACATCCGACTCCCCCTTATCCCGTAATGGACGAGCCTCTTTGAGGCAATGGGGTAATGTTGTTGTTGTAGTAATTCTGTAATACTGATTAGTTTTCAATTACAAGAGCTGAAAAGAGAAGGAAAGCCCCCACCCTTAAATTGCATTTTCAAAAGAAAAAAAGGACATTAAATAAAAATAAAAATGAAAATCTTGTGTCACTTTCAAATTTTCAATTTTGATGAATGGCCACAAAAATCGGTAAAACATCAATTGATTATTCTAACGAAAAGTTACAATTGATTATTCTTAAAAGCCCTTTATAGAAGGCAAATTTTCCCTTTATGTAAACCTCTGTGTGTGGTCAAATTTCTAAAAACAAATAGAAAAAATATACGTCACAAGAAAATTTATAATATTTTCATAGAATTTAGAAAAAAAAAGTATTGTAAATTAAAGAAAATAATTTCTAAAAGAATTTAAAAAGTAGGGGGGTTGAGTAATATGAGGGGTGAGGTGAGAAGTTCGATGTATATAACAAGTAACATGTTGTATACATTAAAGAGTATTAAAGGGTTGATAATATATATGCCATTAATTATTTATATTTATGATTGTATAAATACAAAAAATTAATGCGTTGATAGGGGGTTGGATTCATTTTTTTCTTTAATAATATTGTGATAATATTGAAGGGAAATCTTGGAGTAACTGGTAAAGTTGTTGTCATATGATCAGGAGGTCTTGGAAATAGCCTCTCGCAGAAATGCAAAGTCAGGCAGCATACAATGGACCCTTGTGATTGGACCTTTCCTCAGATCATATGCATAGTAAGAGTTTTAATGCACCAAATTTACCCCTAATATTATGATAATGTTAGATCATAGTTGGAATATCTAAATGCTAAAAACTATTGAAATTAAAGATATTTGTCAAACAAATCAAATAAATGAAAAAACAGTAATTGAGACGGTTGAGATGACGAGGTAGACCTTTGTCCGTAATTTCAATTTGATATTCCAACTCAACTTTGTTCCATTTTAATATTTCAACTCCAATTTTCATGTTCTATTTTGACACTTCTATCTACGAAATCAACAAAATTGAGACAGTGTACTTCACATGTCATGACATGACACAAACGCCAATTAAAAAATACATAGACAACCCCTCTAACTTGTCCTTATTCTTTATTTTGATACTTTATCTTACCTTTGTTCCATTTTAACCATTCAACTCTATTTTTTATATATCATTTAAACACAATTACTAATTTTTTATTTTTATATTTGCTTTTTATTTTTATTTTTTAATTTTAATATTGACGTTTGTCTAGTAGTCTGTTTTTTAGAAAAAAAATTCTTAAAGAATTAACAAACAATTTTTCTTTAACTTTTTTTTTTGAGTTTCTCTATTTTTTTAGAAAAAAACCAAGGAAAGTGTGTCAGATTTCTTTTTAAAATAATCAACTAAACTAAATTACACCATATATTTTATTTTTCCCCTTATATTCAAGCTTTGTGGATTTAAATCACAAAGCTTTGTAAATACAAAAAATATGGGCTAGTATTTGAATTTATATCCACAAAGCTTGAATATGAAGAAAAAAGATATCTAATGTTATTTAATTTAAATGATTATTTAAAAACTGATACACTTTCTTTGGTTATTTTTTCAAAAAAAATATAGAGAAACTCTAAAAAATTATTATTTTACTTTTAAATTGTTGATTAATTTTTTAAGAAATTTTTTGAAAACTAACAAATAAAAATCAATTATAGGATAAAAAAATAAAAATAAAGAACAAATATAGAAATAAAAAATTATTAAATTGGTAACTGTGTTTAAATTATACATAAAAAGCAGAGTTGAAAGGTTAAATTGGAACAAATGTAAAATATAGTCTAAAAATGAAAAGTAAGGGCAAATTAGAGAGTTATGAATGTGTTTTTAATTGGCATTTGTGCCATGTCATGACATATGAAGTACACTCTCCTTATTTTGTTGATTCCTTGGACATTAGTGTCACAATAGAAATGAAAATTTGTGTTGAAGGATTAAAATGTAACAAAGTTGAGTTGAAATGCCAAAATAAAATTTAGGAACAAGTTTAATGTCTACATATGTTTATTACTTTTATCTGTTCATTTTACTTTCACTCTTAAAAATAGATGATTCATGATAATTATTATTTTGAAAAATTAAGCATTTTTCTACTTATTTTACCTTAATAATCATGAATAGAAATTATTATGATGAAGAAAACTAATATTTAATTAAGATAAAATAAATAAAAATAATTTAATCAAATTATTTATTTAATTAATATTCTTTTCACACTAAATCTCGAGAGAAAATCAAAGATTAGTGAGGTAAATCGATAGACTTATCAAACTTCTCTGTGTATTGAATTTGTTTTGTTATAGACTCTTCCCCACGCCTGTTTCTTCCCTCGGCCCTATAGTGGAGCTTGCCCCATGCACTAGGCCTACTGAGATCTTTCCCGGTCTAGGTAAATTTGGGCTCAGGAGGAGAGTGATTTGATTCATAGAAGCGATAATATATAAGGGAGAGTCAACTGTGGTAGTGACTGAGGGGAGACTTGTTCTGTGATAAACAAATCACTTCAAACCTTAGGCCATCCAAAAATTTAAAGACAGGGGTGACAATGGGGTGAGTGGGGTGGGTACAGGTTGTTTCGATAGTTAGACCTATGCGGAGGAGGACGACAAATTTAGTGCGTGGTAGGATGAGCTGAGACGAGGTGAGCAAGTTAAAAAACTTAAAATATTATGGGGAGCTGATTATGCAGGTTGAGTCTATATGAGGCGAGGTGAGACGTATTAAAAATAAAATAAATTGCTTTAAAAAATAGGGCAGAACAATTTTAAAAAAAATGTGCAGATTGAATTCAATCAGTTCCGTCCTCTTCCCACCCTGCCTAGTCCTATTGCCATCCCTATCAAGAGGGAGCATCAAGTTTTTTTACCTTGATTTAATTATGTTTCTACTCTTCCTCGTGACAAAAAAGTTGAGAACTTGTGATGGGATAATAACTTAGCATTAAATTTTGAAAAATAAAATCACTTAAAATAATTTTTTTAGTTAGAATTTAAATTAATCAAACTCAATAGAAGATCATTAAAACAAAAACCATCTCCATCTTTCTCCTACCATTTTTTCTAGAGTATTCACTTTCACATGCTACAATTAAATATCTTTACTTTTGGAAGAAGCAATCAACACTCTACCAACGTCAATGGCTGCGAATAACATGCAATCACAAAAGATTTGAGATAATTATATTATACATTATATTCATAAAATAGATGTATCAGTAATAATATTTTATTACAATAATCATATGTCTATATTTTGTCGAGTGTTGAAGTTAGAATTTCAATTAACGACGTTCAAAAGTTGAAAAAACAAACATAGATCTAGGGGAAGGGGGTCCAACATCTACTATATATGCATACAAAATAATTTTAACCTTATATAAATAGTATAATTTTTCATCGAATAGGATTCTATAGCCCCTTAGATATAAAGTGCATTTGACACCAACAGAGGTGGGCATAAGTTCTGGAATACTAAAAAATCGAACTGAACCGAACCAAACTAATTCGGTCTTTGATTTTTTTTGTTCGGTGCCAATGTTCTTTTTCAAAGGTTCGTTTCTTCAATTTGGTGTTGGGGTCTGAAACTTCGGTGCACCAAAGAACCAAACTTTTATTTTTTCAAAAATTATACATATATTAGACCCAAAAAAATAAAATTATACATATCGATATTTATAAATTAATTAGCAACTAAATCATTCATGGAACAAATCAAAGTAGAAACAAATTTGTAATTCACACAATTAACTTGAAGTATTATTTTTCAAGAGATTCGTCTTCCTGCTTGTTTCCCTCAAGCAATAGTTGGAGGCGCAAGTTCTTGATAAAGATAAATATAATTTTTAATACATCATTATTTAACATGATTTTAATTTATTTTTTTGGGTAATCTGGCATTTGATTTTAAGTTTTTAAGTGTCTTATACTTTAATTTTGTCTTCATTTAACTTTTCATTGATTTGCACTGAAAAATCATTTTAGAAATACAAAATAAAATCGAACCGAACATAAAAAAATCGTGTCGAAGATTCGATTCAATATATGGTGCACGTTTTTTCAAAACCTAAGAATAAAATCAAATATGCTAATACTCAATTGAAGAACCGAATGCCCATCTTTAGCCACAGATTATGTTATATCATATATTTTCTATAACAATAAGAAAAATATCAAAACAAATAACGATATTATAAGGAGATTTAATAGTACTATACCTTAGTGTGAAGGTCTTAAATGCACATTAATATGGGGCTAGTATAGTCAAGATAGGACCACTCCTAGGTGGAACATAAATGTTAGTATTTGCAAGTTGATGAAACAAAGTCTTTTAAGTCTTAACTAGAATAAATCCTTGGGACATATGGGATGAAATGAGATGAAAATAGTCAGGTTATACTTTCTGTGAAATGAATGAGAAGACTATTGTTGAATTGATGGATCATGTCAGCCTTCATTCCTGCTACCTAGCAACAAGCATATATCATCACTCTAATAGATGCTTGTTACCAACTATTATTCGATTCATCTGTTTCAAAGTAATTGTCATATTCCAATTTTTAAGATTAAACAATACGAATTTTGATTAACAGTTAAAGTTTATTTCTTTAGTAGTACTTGTTTTACGAGTCTTCATTGTCTTTGATATTAATGACATTGCTGTTATAACTCATCTCATATTTTAAATTCCCTCTGTTCACTTTTACTAGTCAATGTTTCATTTTTTGAGGCCAACTTGATTAAAATTTAAAGAAATTGAAGTATCTAATTTAATCTTTGAAATCTAAAATTTAGATGGTCGAAAACTATACGAAAAATACTATAAGTTGCAGTCCTTCTCATATTAATATAATGAAAAAATATATCTTAAAATGCTGGTCAAAGTTCATATAATTTCACCTCGATAAGTAAAATATTGACAAATAAAAGTGAACGAAGAAAATATTATTTTCTTCAAAAATATCATATGATTGTTGTATATTACTAGGAGAAGAAAAAATATTAAGCATTTGCATTGTGGAGACTTTAATGAAATTTTTATAGAAGAAAAAATGGAGCCAAGCTGATAATTTGGATAAATTTGATAAAAGAGTGACTTATTATTTAATCTATATATTTTGAATAACTAACATGATTAAATTAGATTTGATTAATATTTTGATTAATGAAAACATTAACATTCATCAACATTACCTCAATGCCTTAAAAGCTCTCGTCCATTGCGAGGTAAGGAGGATCGGAAGTACACAGACTGACCCATATATTTAAAAACATAGAAAAATCTGAAATAAATCAAGTCATGTGCACCTCAACCAGCCTATCTCCTTAGCTGGTCTTCATGTTGGGCCTGTGTCAAGGTGAATGATAAACTACAGAAAATTTATAGAAATTTCATTAGTTTATGAGCTAATTATTTTGAAGAACTTTAACTAGCAACAATTTTATGAATCGTGCTAGAGTTTGGTGTGTCAAATATATCTAGATATATTCATCTCAAATATAATTAAAATTAGGTTAATTTGTTCTAAATACACATTATTTTCAAGTAATTCACATATATCTGAAATACATAAACAAATCTCACTCAGCTTCGTTTCATCTTGTTCACCACTTTAGTCCATATACATGAAAATCACATCAAATACATACAAATATGTTTATCTAGAATGATTCTTATGTATTTAGATACACTACCATCTCACTTGTCTCACTTCCTATTTTTATTATATTTGATAGCAAAAATACACGTATTTAGGTATATTTTTCTTAATATATTATAAGAAACTCTTAATTGGTCATAAAATACGTAATTATTTTCAAATATAGATGGAATTAATATATGTGATATGGATGTATGTTAACTCGTGAATTTTCTCCGCCTTTTTAATTCTTAAATTTTTTTTTTATCTTGTATATGATAAATATATTGAATTTCACCTAATTCGAATTTGTGCTGGAAAAGACTCATTCAAAAATAGTATTTTTTGTCAAAAATAATTTTTTATCCTCAAAACCAAAACTTCTAGATATTATACATCTACCCTAATAAATACTCTTTTTATTTACTTTTAGTTGTCAAATTTTAACTTGATACATTTATTAAGAAAATAATTATTAGTACAGTAAGTTTAGCATTTTACTCCTATTAATTAATATGGTTCACTTACTATATTATTTAAAGTCATTGACTCAATGATAATAAATTAATTAAATAATAAAAAGAAGATTTTTATCCTATCTTGATTTATCGAAAAAATGACAAACAAAAATAAAACTTAATTAAAATTTTTTAACAATTAAATATGAAGAAAGAGAGTATACTTTAGATAAGAATAGAGGGATACAAGAATACATGCAAATTTAGAGTTTTAAATGATTTTTCAAGATAAAATTTAGTAGTAGCGTATTTTGTTTTCATTTGGGTGTCTTTTAACACTTCATTTTCATATTATGTAAGCTTTATTTTGACAAAAATACTTTTTATTAAGATTTTTTTTTTCATATTCAAGCTCTAAATCAAGATCTGCCTTTACTTTTCATTATTATACATCCACTCTTTTTTTTTTTAATCCGCAACTGTTATCCTTTTAGGTGAGCATATGGTAAACCTTTACTTCTATGCAGTAGTTTACAAACCACATAAGAAAGGTGATCTGCACTAGACAAATTCGGTGCGACGAATTTGACCCAAAAGATAAATATTTTACTTTTGTTGATAAGAAATTTCGAACTTAAGGCCACCGAAGGGTATATGTACATCTACCCTAATTTTCTTTTCTCCTTTTATTTATTTTTATAGATTTTTTCCTTTCTCTTGGTAAATTTTTTTTGAGAAATTTGCATATTTTCCTACCAATCATAATTTCTCCCTTTTATTCCTTTTCTCTTTCTTTTTTGGGCCCTTTGTTGCGTTTTCTCCATTAGATTCTTCTTCCCCTCTTGACTTTCCCTCTGCTGCCTCTTCTTGTTTTTTCCATCCATCTTCTCTTCATCCTCCCTTTGCAAATCGATCTCTGCACGAGTCCCCAAAAAACCCATTTCTGAAATAATCAGCCATGGCTCTTGGTTCAGGAGGATCCAGTGTTGTCGGTGAGACATTTTTGCATCCCCAAATCTCTTGGTGTTGTGCTTTAAATATTTGTCTCAAATCTGATCATGGGGTGTTTAAATTTCACTTCTTTAATGCATGGTTTATGTTTGTATGAGTGTTAATCTTGTTGCCCTTAGATTAGAACTTTGAAATTTTGTTTTTTAATCATCTGGGGTTTCTCTTTTCCGGTCGTTATAGATTGATATGTAGTGAATTCAGTAGTTTTAGTGAGTGGATTTGAATATCCAGTATTGTAAAGAGGTAGATTTAGGATTTTAAGGACAACTGTGAAGGGGAGGCTTGCCGTAACCAGTACGGGTTTAGCTGTGAACACAGCCTTTTGCACCCTTGTGGTCTGCCTCTTCTCCGGAACCTCTGCATAGCGCGAGGTTAATGCACTGGGCTGTGCTTAAGTAAGGGCAACTACGGCTGCTGCTACTTTATGTATGTGTTTCTTTTTGTTTGTATGTGTATATGTTTAAACAGGTTAATGCAGTGTGTTTTGAGTTTGTTGTTGATCACTATTTATGTCCAACGGCAGTTAACATGAAATTTCTCATCAATTGAGCTTTGTTAAACATGAGGTTTTGGTGAAAGTTACTCCGCTTGTTGCTTGGATTACTCTATATTGGTGTTGGTACATCTTTGATACTGGAATGGATATTAGAGTAGTAAATAGTGGTCAGTAAACTCATCACAGATTTCCAGATCTTTGAATGTTCAATTTTGGATTGGTATATGGACAATGATAGGGGATTATATCTGTGTCAATATCTTTTAGCGAGTCTTACCCAGTCGGTGCTAAAAATCTTATATCGTAAAAATATGAAGCTAAACTTAAATGAGTTTATACATGTTCTATCATAGACAAGTATTTGAATCATCCCTGTGGTTGCATCATAAATAAGTCTACGTCTGATTGGTATTAAGGATATTTTATTTTCTTCTCCTTCAGAACAACATTTAAGTTCCCCCTCCTCACTATGAGGGAGTGCGAGGGTTCAGGACATTCATTGGAATTTGTTATTTCACAAGCGTACTGAATCTATTCGTCTGTTGTGTGTGTTATGTTTGCCAGAGTTTTACATAGTAATGATCCTAATGTGGACGGTTCTGTCCTGATTCCTACCAAATAGTTGCTCTGTTTTAGTTGTAGCTGATACAATTTCAGTTTATTATGTTGCATCAACTGAATTGTGGACTTTGATTGCTATTTAAGAAACACAAGAAAGTCCACAGTGTGTAGACACACATAATTGTGGACTTGATTTCTTTATAAATTAAGAATTCTCTGGCTGTTCTTCCATACTGATGCTTGTTGCATGTACCATCATTAGAGCTCATAAACTGTTGAAACAAAGTCGCATCTCAATGCTTAAGATTTATCAGGAGTTTTATGCTTTACACTTTACTTGAGAGTAATATCTTCCTTCATTGGGAGCTGTATGTTCAAGAAGATGTTTATTGATTCTTTTGGCATGATTATATTTTTAACCAAGGGGTTGCATATTTGACCTCACCATCACAAGTTGATTTTATTGTGTTTCTTCAATCAGTGCCATAACAAGGTTACCTCTATGTCAATAAAGACTGCCTAAAGAAAGTGTGAAAAAAATTAAACTAATGTTTTTTACTTTCCTCGGAGGGGGCAAAGCAAAGGAAAGGTCTTTGCAGTGATATCGTACCAAGACATAGTCACTTTACATAAAGCAGAAAGGTTGGAGACACGGTGCGCTAAAGCTTCTACTATGCAAAAATTCAGGGAAAGGCCCGACCACAAATGGCCTAGTGTGCGCAACCTTACCTTGTATTTCTGCTAGAAGCTGTTTTGCATTTAAGCCTCCTAAAAATCCAACAACTATTATAAAAGTTGAATATTTTCTTCACATAAAAATTATTAATGGAACATAAGAGAGCTTTGACTCTATAGTAGACTTTCAAATCCTTTAGAACTTCTTTTAATCCTTTATCATCAAAAACAACAAAGTTTAGCTGCCTTCCATATCTCTTTCCTCTTTCTGTCCATTCTCTACGTCCTACTTGCAGTAGCTTCTATCACTATTTTTGGAGGGTCCCAAGTTATTTAAGCTACAACAAACCCAGTTAGGGAGGATGGTGTGTACACAAACATACCTTAACTTGTGAGGGTAAAGAGATTTTTTGAAATAGAACCCCCCCCCCCTCCTCCTCCCCCCGACTCAAGTGGAGTATATCAAATAACATGTAAAGAAAATACCAAAAAGAAGAGAATAATAGAAACAAAATAATACAACAACTGAAACAATTGGTAATACGCACCTAAGGTTGTGGCCTAGTGGTCAATGAAGTGTCTGACGACCATGAGGTATAAGGTTTGAATCTCAGGGGAGACAAAAAAACACTAAGTGATTCTTTTCATCTGTCCTAGCCTTTGTTAGAGTTACCTAATACCTGTTATTGGTGGAGGTGGCAGCTATCTTGTGTAATTAGTCGAGGTGCGCGAAAGTTGGCACGGACACCATGGTCATTTAAAAAAAAGAGCCTATAGGTAATACTAAATTCAAAGAATAAGATAGTTGGAAATTAATGCTAACAAAACTGAAAAGGGAAGTAGACATGCTTGACTACCTACTTTCTACATCTACCCTAGAGACATCCATATCTTCCTATCTAAGGTCATGCCTTTGGTAAGCTGCAAGTGTGTCATGTCCCGTTTAATCAACTTTCTCGAAGATTTTTCTTCGGCCTACCTCTCCTTGTACCTACTATAGTCAACCTGTCACACTTCTTTATTAGAACGTCTATGCATTTTCTCCTCATGCGAACCATTTCAGTATTAGTCTCCCTCATCTTGTCCACCATGGAGGCCATTCTTACCTCATCTCGAGTAGCTTTGTTCCTGATCCTGTCTCTCATTCTATGTCTATACATTTATCTTAGCATCCTCATTTTTGCTACTTTTATCTTCTAGATGTGTGTCAGTTCTTCACCGGCCAATACTTCACCATATACAACATAGCTGGTTTGATCGCCACTCTATGGAACTTACCTTTAAAAGCTTGGTGACACATTCTTATCACACAAGAATAGGGTGATAAGAATACACCAAAGACAAACTCTTTTGCAAAATGACATTGAAATGCCCTTGTGGGCACCATCAAAACATTATGCAGGTCTGGTTCTTTGTTTATATTCCTGCATGGAAAACTTTTGAACCTCACATGAAATATATCTTTCTTTCTTTAGCTTACTTTTACCCTTCTGTCGGACTTTCACTATTTCCTTGTTGCTTTCTATCTTTTCTTCACTTGACCAGAGGTCTTCGAGAAACAACCTCTCTACCTCCACGAGGTAGTGGTAAGGTTTGCGTACATTCTATCCTCCCTAGACCTCATTTGTGGAATTTCACTTGGTATGATGTTGTTGTTGTTCTTTAGCTTAGGTTTATCTGTCTCACCACTTTTACTTCCTCCACGTCTACTCGAGTTTTCCGTTCTTTCACCATTTTCCTGTCTTATCCCTTGTAAAATAAACATTTTGCTAAAATGTTAGAGATATACCTTTGTGGTGGGAGTTGCTCCCTTGAAGTATTAGTCATGGGTTTGAGGTGCGTAAACAACCTTGTAGAAATGCAAATAGAAGGCTACATACAGTAATACAACCATCTTTGCCTTTTCTCTGCTCTAGCCATGAGCATTTGATGCATTGGGTAAGTCCATTTGTTAAGTGAAAAACCTTCACAAGCCACTTGCCATATATTTAAAATGTCTATTTTTTTCTTTACTGAGGTTAGAGTTGTTAATGATTTGATTGAGCTTAAGACTCATTTGCATTTGAAATTAGTGGTATTTTTTTAATATGAGCTTATCAGGTCATTGGAATTGTTACCATGATTTAACGTGTAGTAACTCGAACTATTTAGATCTGTAAATGACCGAACAGCAGCAATAGTCAACAAGCCAATCATTTGTTTTTTGTATAGTTATTTAGCATACATGTACTTTGAAGTTGGAACTCTCTGCAATGTTATGGATTCTTTGTTTACCTTTTGTGAATCCTTCGCTTACCAAAATTTTAATGCTTTGCAGTCCCTCGGAATTTCAGATTACTTGAGGAACTTGAACGTGGTGAAAAGGGTATTGGTGATGGGACTGTGAGCTATGGGATGGATGATGGAGATGATATCTATATGCGTTCCTGGACTGGCACCATTATTGGTCCTCACAATGTTAGAGCATTCTTTTCTCTTTCCTAGTTCCAGCCATCTCAGTTTTATTTTAATATGTCCTCATTGTAGTCGAATGAAATCTCTAGTATATTTCTTAGTTATTTGAATAATTCCCCAACACTATTTAATTGCTTGTTAACTATCAGATTAACTTCTTTCCATTGTTTTGGTGTTCTTTGTTCTATTATAGTTAAAAGGCTAATTTTCCTTGTTTCCAGTCTGTTCATGAAGGTCGCATTTATCAGTTGAAGTTATTCTGTGATAAAGATTATCCAGAGAAGCCACCAAGTGTCCGCTTTCATTCTCGAATTAACATGACGTGTGTCAACCATGAGACAGGAGTGGTAAGCAATCTATTATTGTATTGGTATTTGGTAGAATGGAATGCCATTCTTGTCATAGAGAAAATTTATGCAACTCTGCATTATCGTAATGATACCTGAAAATCCAAAATTTGTGACGGTAATATGATTTTGGCTTGCTATTGTGGAATTTAGAACTTGCATAATAATTTGCTGTTTTGAAATTTAGAACTTGAGTATTAATTTGCTAGTATAGATTATCTTTTCAAGTTTAGGCTTTCGACGTTGACAACATTCTGGACTTGTGTTTTCTGTGCTAAATGGGGTTATTTCAGCACTTGCATATTATGTTAATAACACCGCAACATTTTACGTGATGGTTTGTGTACCAACCTAATTTACGTTCTTTTTTTCCTGTTTGTATTTGTATTTGCTCTTGTCCTTTTGCTCAATAAATTGATGAACTAGTTGACGAGAAGCCACAACTCTGTCTTGTTGATACAGGTGGAAGCGAAAAAGTTTGCTTTACTCGCAAATTGGCAGCGCGAGTACACCATGGAAGACATACTGGTTCAGCTGAAAAAGGAGATGGCTTCTCCTCATAATCGCAAGCTCGTTCAGCCCCCTGAAGGCACCTTTTTCTAGCGCATAACGACAGTATATAGGTCTGGTCCAAACTTGTGTTTGTGTCATGACATTGGAAGTTTAAAATTTACAAGGGAAGTGCGTCTAATGGCTACTTAATCTCTTGTGCTTTCATCCTTTTTATGAACTTTGCCAGTGTTGTTTGATCAATGAGATTTGATGGTGTGTCAAATATTAAGAGTAATAGATTCTTGTGCTGTCTGAATCATTTCTTCAACCTTTGTTATTTCCTCCCTTTTTCACTTGCCATTTTATCAACTAAATTCTGTCTTATATCCTTCACTATTTGATATTTTACTTGGAATGTAATGGTACGTTAGAAATTCACTATGAAAATTGACATGACACAATCCATGAAGAGTATGATGTGTTCGGCCTTCTCTGGATCTTCACCCACCTCTCGTAGAGGCGGGTCAACATTAATAGTTTTGTGTTCCTCGGTTGAAAAGAGATATCTTGAGCAATCGGAGCTCGTCTTATTACTAGCATATGCATATTGTAATGCATCGTTACATTGATGACTTAATCATGTTGGGAATATTGACATGACATGATTCTGAAGAGTATGATGTGTTCCACTTTCCTTCTCTTGATGTCCACCCGCCTCCTGTAGAGGCGGGTCAATATTAGTAGTTTTGTGTTCCTCGATTGAAAAGAGATATCTTGAGCAATCGGAGCTCATCTTACTAGCATTTGCATATTGTAATGCATCGTTACATCGACTATTTAATCGTGCTGGGCCCAAATCATCAATCATCATCTTTTGAGAAGTCACAATTTTGTGTAGTTGAAATATTCAGCTATTTGATTACACATGTTATTGTAGTATATCACGGTGATTGGTTTGAGGAAAACACCAATTTTGGATCCAAAAATAAATGTGGTTTTCTTTTTCGGTTCCCAAGGTATTCCCCATCTCGACATGTCAAAGTACTAATTCTCCGTGGATCTGAGCTCCATTTAAGGATTTGGTGCTGGTCAATTGGTTGCTGCATGCGGGGATCGAACCTCCAACACTTGCTTAAGCGACCTAGTGAACTAACCACTAGGCCAACTAAGCTTGGTTAAATGTGACTTTTGCCATTTAATAAAAATACTACTTGAATTTAAAAAAGAACCTTTCTTTTTTTATTTTGTTTAAAAAAAAGATCCCTTCTTTTTCTTTAGGAACAAAATTTAATTTTAGCTTTGCATATGACATATTTAGAATCACAAAATTAAACGATGATATTATTGTACATGTAACATAACTTTAATTTAAGATCACAAGATTGAAAAGTCTTTTATTTTTTTTAATTTCGTATTAAGTCAAATTAAATTTTCACAGCCGAAGGTCTATCAGAAACAACTTCTAAATACTGGCTTGCTGTGAATGCTTCTATGTCAAAAAAAAGGAACTACACAAAAGTAGGCAGAACACTCTAGGCTTGAGAAGGCAATGTTCAATGAAATATGAGAAAGCTTTCAAAAGAAGTAAACAATTCTTCATACTATGAAATAGAGTTTCATAAAATAAAATCAATCACCAAGAAAAGTTTAAACCAGCTAGATGCCAAGCACCTAATTCTACAAAATTAATCTGAAAAAGGATAAAACTTGACAATTTACCACATAAGGGAACATCAATATAAAGAAAAGTAATCCAAAAACTTGGCCTTGGGGCATTCTGAGCCAACCTCAATTATCTCCATGATATCTGTGTTTGTGAAAAGATAGTGTCTCAACTCCTGTTTTTCTTCCAAACATGTAAAGTTGTACATTTTGACTTGCTTTAACTTATGCTTCCAACATTTCCAAGGTTGAGATGTACAACAAAGCTTCTCATCTTCTCCCAATGCATCTTCATACCGAAACTGTAAAACCAGAAAAGTCAGTAATTATTGAACAGGAATAATAAAGATAAAAACCGTCTTCATGAAGAAAAATCATGAAACCAACATTAGAGAGGGTTAATCAATGCTTGATATCATCAATGTATATGCACGGCTAGAACAGATCAAAAGGAAGTTAAGTTTGAGCACAGTGAAGAAGTCTAATTTTCAATCATCAGTGGATACAAAATCTTTTGCCCTTACTTTCCAACTCTAAGGAACAAAGAGAATAAAGAGAATCAGTTCCGCTGAAAGATAGAAGTATTTACCTCAAGGGTCTTCCTTGCAGATTTAGAATAAGATAGAATGTCCAATTGAGGACAAAGCCAGAACACATCATCAAGAATGTCAACGACTGGACAATCTACCAATTGACGCAAAATATTTACTTTCACACAATTAATTCCATAAAGGGGAGGAAACAAGTGTTCTCTCATGTTTGTTGGTATAAGTAGCCCCTACATTAGCAAAAACAAACAACTTTTGAGAAATCCATAACAATCTATTAACTAACTAGTTAAAGAATTTGGGGGGCATACCTCTTCATTTTTGCATGTTAATTCAAGCGACATGGAATTATTGAAGTTATCAAGAAATTTCATGAGCTTCAAGTACCAATCATGGTTAGCGGTTCGTACTCCTGAATCATATGCGATTTTGGCTTCCAATGAAGCTGAAGCTTTCAGTTTCAGTGATGGCAATGAAGGAGGACAATCATACACGAACTTTATTAAATTAGGAGTGTTTAATTCAACATCAATCACATCACACCTATATAGTCTCAGCTGTTTTAGCAAGATGCTTGAGATCTTCACAGTCTTCAACCTGTCGCAACTATGTAAATCCAACTTTTCTAGATTTTTAAGGGAGGTAAAAATTTCGTCAAACCATTTTTGGGTCATGGCCACACACTGAGGCACAAACTCTTAAGATCTGGGCAACAATCTGTAACAATAGCTACAGTTAGAACATTCTTATAATTATAGCTGTAGATCTCAAGCTCTTGGATATTAGCTGATCTAATATCAACCAATTGTAATGGCGAATAACACGACGCCACTTTCACCTTTTTCAATTTAGGTAAACAAGTTTGAAAACTAGAAAGTCCATTCAAGTGCTCCACAGCGAAAACTTCTAAATTGCAACAACTTGTGCACAGAGCTTGCATAAATCCTTCGTCAATTATAACATGATCAAGGTACAACTCTCGCAAAGATGATGAAAACATAATAGTACTATTAGATGGCAATTCTACATGAAATCCACTCAATTTCAACACTTGTATTGATTTGACCTTAAAAATTGCATAAGGCACCTTGCTGTGTAGAATTCTAGGTCTTACTCCTAGGTTTAACTCTTTGATATTACAATCTACGAGTGCATTAATCCAATTGTATACCTTACGACTCCATTGATTTGATAATAGTAGCGAAAACTTTTCTACCTGCTTTTGCCGATGCTTCAGAATTGGATCCACAACATTCACAATTTCTTCTATTTTCTTGTGGATAAAAAATTCGCCAAAATCTAAAAAGGAGAGTGAATCGTAGGCATTCTTCCAAGTCGTCGACAGTCCGCTCATTCGTGCAGCCTCGTATGAAGGAAGGAATGATAAGATGTGGTCTAAAATTTCCGCCGGTAACTGCGAAGTTCGATCCATATTATTTGCCGCCGGTATATTTTCTCAGGGAAACCTTTCCTCGGAGTTCCGACGGTTCGGAATAGTTGTACGGGTTTACTTTGGTGAGGAATTGATATTTATATAGTGAAAAAAAAAATCCAAATTTGCAAAAAAGGCTCAAATATATCGGTTAACTTTTCGAAAATAACTATATATTCAGCGTGCTCATGCCCTTGTTGTCTACACAAACTTTGTTAGATTTATAGCTTTCCTTTTAAATTAAAAATCAATTGTCATATTAGTTAAAATTATATAAATGATATTTACATATTTTATACTAAACTATTAATATTAATCTTGTTATACGTGTTTTGTGTGTGATCAAATAAAAGAAATTAAATTTAATTATGAACCTATAAAAAATAAATAATTTATTACAAAAGTAATTTTGTTAGTGAATTAGAATTCATAGTGAATTAGAATTCATAGTAAATTAAAATTTTCCTTAGCAATCAAATAAAGAAAAAATTAATTTAAATATGAACTATAAAAAAATAAATAATTTACTACAAAAGTAATTTTGTTAGTAAATTAGAAATCATGGTAAATTAAAATTTTTCTTAGTAATTGTAGGTATTTTTCTTAATTCAAATAAGGAAGAAGTAGAAGTCTATCAAATAAAGATGATTTAAGAGTTTTTCTACGATTAGAAGTCCTTATTTTATTACTTACGATTGTAGGAATTTTTCTTGATTCAAATAAGGAAGAAGTAGAAGTTTATCGAATAAGGATGATTTAATAGTCTTTTCAGACTGCAGGTATTTTTCTTGATTCAAATAAGGAAGAAGTAGAAGTTTATTGAATAAGGATGATTTAATAGTCTTTTCACGACTAGAAGTCTTTAATTTATCACTTCTTTCCATATATTTTAAAAGTCAATATTACAAAAATATAATTAAATAATAAATTTAAAAAAATGATAAAAAGACGATTTTATGTAAAATAGAATCTTTTAAAGAAGGGCAAAAAATTCAAACGATATTTCTAAGAACGTTCACTGTTTTAATATAATATAAGTATAAATAAACACATCAAAACATAACTTGATCAGTGATATTAATCGACCCAAGACCTATCCCCTTTAACCCATTCTCAAAGCCCTAATCAGACCTCAAACTTATCGGCCCGATCAACCCTTCTTGCAAGCTGTGCTATCATATTAGGCCCAAACAACTCTGGCCCAAAATCCCATACCCGGGCCACTTTTCATTTCGCCAGACAGACCCGACGCTTTTCTCTTTCAGCAACAAACCAAATGAACCCTAAATCTCTGTAAGCCGCCCAATTATTTCTCCTTTAACTCTTAGCTGGTTAAAAGCCCAGGAGCAGAGGATTACCAACTCTTTAGAGTTGTTTTGGGCATTTCTCTGAGCTGTTGGAGTGGTAATTTTTTTCTATTTATTGGAATTTTATTTCAAATTTGTATGAAAGCGCACCATTTTCAGCTTGCAATCTTATCCATTAAGGATTTCTGAATTTCACATTGGAAATTTACATCTCCGACAGGGAGAAATGTCTTCCTCAATTATAGGTCGCTGCCATTTCTGCGTTGAAGCTCCCGGAACAAAGAGGTATGGTGTTGATGATCATTTGGTGATTGATAAAATGATTGTTTTTGGTACAATTTCGGAAAAAAGCCATAATTTGCGTGATAAAATCATGTACTGTGAAATGATTATTGATCCTGTTGTTTGTTAGCAGGAGAACTGCAATATGGAGGTCACCAAGAGCAGCAGCAGTTTCAAGTTTACATCTTCCAATGCGCAGTTATGAAGTTAAAAATAGGTAATATCCACTTACAGAGTTGATTTGGAGGTAAAAATGTGATCTTGGAACCCTTCGGGGTGGCCCGTGGGTGGGGCTTGAGACTTCTACACTGGAGGACTCCAGTTCGAAATTCTTTGTAAGTAAAGGGTTTGCCTTCTGGGTCAAGCTCATCACACCAAGCTTGCCTTGTGTAATTTATCTCTCCTATGTGGCTTGCGAGCTATTGCATAAGAGTGGGGTTTATCCAGATAGCGGGTGAGGGTTTACCTTGTCATAAAAAAACTGATCCTGGACATAAAGAAGTTTTTCTTTTCATTCGGTGTTCTTACTGTTCTGAATCGGTTTGTTTGAGGAACTCACATGTAGTATTAAGTGTTTGCTCATTGACTGGTTGAAGTGCACACTGCTCTGTTGAATTGTGTATAATTGGAATGTAGTGGCGTTGTGGGGGTTAATTTCAGTTCAACAACACAAGCAAACCTCAACGTGGCAACTATGATTACTTCAAGAGTCGTCAAAGGAGAAAAAGGTTTTGGAAAAAGCACACGTCTTTGGGGATTTTCGAGTGAAGGACATTTTAATTCATATTTGAGGAACGTGTTAGGTGAGATGATAGAAGGAAGAATGTAATATGTTCACCAATTTCACTTAGAAAAGCAAAGTTGATCCTTTGGATTGACTTAATAGTAGGAGCTAATGCAATTTGTAGCTGGCAGATTCAATGTTAAAAATATATTACAGAATAAGAGATTAAAAGGCACGGATGGTTTCTTGAGCATAGTTTTATCTTCTCTTTGTGTGTGCGATTTGATGAATGGTTCTTCTGTTTGGTATGTTGTTCCTAGCTTTGTAAATGCTGTCTGTTTTAGATTCCATGTTGTCAGTCTTCTGTGAATAAACAGTATTAGGAACTATGTAATCTATCGAATGCTTAGGTATTACTGTGTGAGCAAATTGGGGTATTCGTTATCATCTTATTCCGATGAGCTATTAGCAGCAAGCGATGAATTGGAAATCTCCGAAAATAAACTGCAATTAGTGAATATCAGCATCAAGGAAATTTGTAAGAGATACATGCAAATACAATGTTAACATAAATTCATTTAACCTTCTCTTATGCAGGACATTTGCCGAGGACATAAAAGCACTTCGATTGATTACTGCAATCAAAACCCCATATTTACCAGATGGAAGATTCGATCTTGAGGCTTATGACGCCTTAGTAAATTTACAAATTGAAAATGGTGCTGAGGGTGTGATTGTTGGTGGCACTACAGGTGAAGGTCAATTGATGAGCTGGGATGAACACATCATGCTCATTGGTCACACAGTGAACTGTTTTGGAGGATCAATCAAAGTCATTGGAAACACAGGAAGCAACTCCACAAGGGAAGCAATCCATGCGACAGAACAGGGATTTGCTGTAGGTATGCATGCAGCTCTTCACATTAATCCCTACTATGGGAAGACCTCCATAGAGGGTATGATTTCTCACTTTGAAAGTGTGCTTCCTATGGGCCCTACTATCATTTATAATGTTCCATCACGAACTGGTCAAGACATTCCCCCACATGTAATTCAGACATTATCAGAGAGCCCTAACCTTGCCGGTGTCAAAGAGTGTGTTGGAAATGATAGAGTAAAGCAGTATACGAGTAATGGTTTGGTCGTGTGGAGTGGCAATGATGATGAATGCCACGACTCAAGGTGGTATCATGGTGCTACAGGAGTTATTTCTGTCACCAGCAACTTGGTTCCTGGTTTGATGCGTGAACTAATGTTTGGAGGAAAGAACCCTGCTTTGAACTTAAAGCTAATGCCATTGGTTCAATGGTTGTTTCATGAGCCTAACCCCATTGCTCTAAATACAGCTTTAGCTCAACTCGGAGTTGTGAGGCCTGTCTTTCGCCTTCCATACGTTCCTCTTACAAAGGCAAAGAGAGAGGAGTTTGTGAAGCTTGTTGAGGAAATTGGAAGGGAAAACTTTATAGGGGAAAGAGATGTCCAAGTTTTGGATGATGATGATTTTGTTTTGCTTGGTAGGTATTAGTCTCTCCAAATGAATGGAGTTTCCTCAATACTGTCTTACCATCGAGTTATTGTAAGGGGGAAAGGGATTAAGAGTTCAATTCCGACCTTGGTTACAATAGATTGTAATCTGAACGTTGGTTGGTGATTAATGGAGTTGTTGAGAAATTTTACGTGGTAGGTTATATCTCCTTTATTGAGATTTTTTTTTACAAGCATCATCGATATTAAATTAGAAAAAAATTTAATTCTAACGATTTTCATTTCATGTAGATTGATTAATGCTTTTACTAGTCATGAATTTGAATTTGCTAACATAAGATTTTGTGTATGTATCATCATCAACAACATTATCCCAATGCCTCAAAGGCTCCCGTCCATTGCGCGGTAAGGGGGGTCGGATGTACGCATCCTGATCCCTATGTTTAAAAACATAGTGCGACTGTTTCCGGATGACTCATGATGAGCGTCGGAAGTTGCATTGACTAATTGCTACTTCACAATTGAAAGAAGCGCAGACAGTTTAAAGAGACATTTTGCTTTATTTTATCATACCTCAAAGCCAAAAAATAATGAATCTTTGGCTCCATCCGAGATTGATGAAAAAATAATGAATCTTTGG
>JAOTQR010000002.1:18878702-18909805 GCA_025774065.1 Solanum ossicruentum | reverse complement strand
TAAAATATTGCATCAAATTAATAATATGTATTTAATTTTGTTTACATGAATATTGTATTTAGTTTGTCAAGTATTATTTACATATAATTTAAATTGACACGATACATACGTGCAAAGCAAGTGCATTGAACAAGTTTAACTTATAAATGTAACATATTTAAAAATGAGAGTAAAACTAATGGTAAGGTGTAAACATTTCATTTTTTAAAATATTTTGTTTAGTCAAACATATATTAAATAAAATGATTATCGGGATCAAATAAATATAAAACTAATGTTGAAGTGTAAACATTTCATTTTTTTAAATATTTTTAGTCAAACATCTATTAAATAAAATGAATATTGAGATAAGATTATATTTATTTATTTTACAACAAATCTTCCTTATATATTAAGTAAATTTCAAACAACAAAGTTTGACAAAGTATTTATTTTTCTCCACACCAATTAAAAATAGGGGAATGTTACATTTATTTCACTAACCCAACCATCAAACTCCTACAACTATAAAAAGCAAAAATTTCACCCTTTTTTTTTATATCATTCAAACTTCAATACTTTCCCTTTTACTTTCTTTTTAAAAAAATGAAGCTCTCTTCTCTATTGAAAAACCAAAAGAAATCCTCTTTTTTTCCATTGCTGTGTCATTTGCCACATTGTGGAAATCCTAAAACTCTCTCATTTAGACTTGAAAATAGTCACAACATTTTCAACTCTCAAAGATTTAACAAAAATGTTGATGATTGCATGGTGGAAAAAGTGATTGAAGGCCTAAAAATAGAAAAAGGGAGATTCTTTTTTGAGGCAAGGGAAAAAAATATTTCGGTTCTTGAAGTGTCATCATTGGGAAGGAGTAATAACAACAATAGTGGTAAGGGGCTCGAGCATCTACCATTTGATGGCTCGTGTGTTATAAAGCTGTTGGATCCACTAGATTCTTACGGGAAAAAACCTAGTTCAATTCTTGAAAGATCATCCACATTGTCTAAGGGTAATAACAGTGACAGTAGTAACGAGCTAGAGAATTTATCATTTGATGAATCTTGTGTTATAGAGTTGCTCGATCTGATAGATCCTTATGGGAAAGGAGCTAGTTCAATTCTTGAAGGGTCACCATCAACATTGTCAAATAACCCATGTGTTATAACGCTATCGAGTTCGGGGGATCCTTATGGCGATTTTATGGCATCAATGATAAAAATGATTGAATCAAATCGAGAGAATAAAGATTGGGAGGAGTGTATTGAAGAGATATTGGGTTGGTATTTGGAGATTAATGAGAAACACTTTCATAAGTATATTATTGGTGCATTTTGTGATTTGTGGCTCATCCATTCATCTACTCCAGGAACAAATATTCAAAAGGCATTTGATAATTCTCCATTCTCATTTAATACTAGAAATCCTCCTAGTCTTCATTTTTTGTCTTTGATAGAAACTAAGGCTGAGAATATAACAAAGATATCCAGTGTAATTTCATCAGTGGAAGAGTTGGATCGATAGTATAGGGTAAGATCTATGTAGATGTTATTCTTATATTTAGTGAAATTAGAAGATTGTTTCTGATAGATTCCCGCTCGAAAAAGATGTTTTCGAAGCAAAAATTGAAAATGAAATTTGTGGGGAAAATGTTGTTTGTGTTTCATCTTCATATGTTTGAAAGAAAGAAAAAAAATAGAGAAATAAAATGCAGAATTTATTTCTCAAGTTGATGGCTAATTTTTTGCCTAATTTTTTCATCATATATATGTACTTTGACCTAACATTTTACATTAATAATTTTAGTGTAATATAAAACTTTAGCTATGGTTTATCTCTAACTTCTATTAACATAGAGTAAAATCGTTGTAACTTTGAAATTTCTTTTTCAATTATAACAATAATATATAGCGAGTCTTTTTTATTTGCTTAAGAAGGTAAAGATGTAAAATAAATTTACTGACAATTAGAAAAAGTTTCTTTTTTTAGAAAAAAAACGGATAAAATCTAAATAGTGATCTAAAACGGCGGATATATATGTAAATCAACCAATTTTCACTCACGATACCAACTAAGCAAATGTTTAACCTTAGATTTCGAAAATTTATTTTTAAATATATGTTTGACCCGAGAATTTGAAATTTTAGTTTTAAAGATATGTTTGACCATAAAATTTGACTAAATTTTGAAAAGTTATAAAATTTCACCAAGAAATTATACTTCAACCCACAAACTTTTAAAAAATTTAAATAACGTGCATGTTCAAACTTAATTTCAAATTTCAAATTTCAAATTTTAAATTTCAAAAATCACTAATCTAAAATCTTAAAATTTAATATTTCAAGTTTCAACTTCTTCTTTCAGATAGTACTTTATTAAATTTTTTTTCCTTAAAAATATCAATTAATTCTTGCCAAATGCATAAGTTGATAAATATTCATGAGACCCCCAAGTTTTCAAATTTACAAGGTTATTAGCAATTAATACTACTAATTAACTTAAATTTGAGAAAGGTAAATAATTATTATTCTTTTTGTATCTTAATGGCTACTGTCTTTGTCTTTTTAAACTGAGAGCAAATTGTATTTATTTTACTTTTTTAAAAATATAAAGAGGAATTCACCTTCAATATTACTTGCTCTAGGTAAAAACAAAAATGTATTTTTTTTCTTCTTTTAAAATTTAAATTATAAGAAAGGAAAAAAACAATTCCAAATTTTACCCTTCACTGTCTAATAAGCAAGCAAAGACATGGAGGAAAAAAACAAGAATTAAAATTATTCTAATTGTTGAATATATTGAACTACATAATTAATTATATCCAGTGATTTAACGTAGACATAATTAATTATTCTTAAATTATTTACAATGTATGAATAAAGTAATATTTTTTTTTCATTTCTACTATTAAGTTTTTAAGCTCCATTTGCTTAACTAGGCTCTATAATAATGCCGCAATTCGTAATTAGGGGCGAAGCTAGAATATTTTATATGAGTTCATACAAATTTAATAGCTTAATTTTGTTGTTATATTAAGAAATTTATTCAATATATGTAATAATTAACCCGAAAATTCAACTACTAACACATGATGTAGTTATCCTAAACTTAAGAACTCAAAAAATTCAAATTCTAGTTTTGTCTCTGCTCGCAACACTTAAAACATTTACTTTAAAATGGTAAATTAAAATGAATTTAATATCACAACACCAACATATATATACTTAAGATTAGAATTAACTCAGCATTAATAATACATAAAAAAAAGCCGACAAAAGATATAGTTTGCGAGTTATTACAAAAGAATAGATTGATCAGATGATGCATCTAAAGAACAGTACTTCCAATAAAACCCTAATATGGCATCACATCAATGAAAGTGTATTCAAACAAATAATAGATTAGTAGCAAAGGGCAAGTTTCTATTTCAAATAACTTGTTACGATATATGAATCTGATAAAAGGTAAATCATATATAAGAAAATATGAATTAGTTCACTAAAATAAATATTAGGGAACGCCTATTAACATGCTACAACCTACAAAATAGGCTACATATGTAATAAAATAAAATGTCTCTCCTTCTCGATGTTTAATAGTTCTCACTTCTTCCTATAGTTGTAATTACATATTATCTTACTAAATGATGATTTCATATTAGATACATTTGGATACATATATTTTTGCTGTCATATATGGTTTGAATACAAATACACAGGGAGAGAAACGAACAAGAGAGGAGAGAGACAAACGAGATAATCAGTGTATTCTATATGCATGCATGCGAATCACGCTATATGTATATATCTAAGATACTAGATATATTTTGAAATGTAGATACAAAGAGAGAGAGAGAGAGAAGGGAGTCAAACGAGATAGTCAATGTATCCTAGATGCAAATTACACCTAATTTTGACTCCATATGTTTAAGAACCGAAATCTGACACAAATAGCAATTTCAAAAAACAAACGAAAGCACACATGATTTTAGATCCTAAATTAATGAGATTTGTGTGTTATGCAGTTATATTTAGATTGGACTGATATGAATTTGGCCAACATGGCTCCAATACAATGACCAACTTTGGACGCCCTAGTCTACTTCATCCATGTATATTAAATGAAATGTTTATAAAAAATAATCACTGAAATAATATAAAAAGGATATATATTTTCCTCAATATTACTTATACTATACCAATGAAGGAAGAAGTAGGAGATATATGGAATTAATTTTTGGTTTCCTTCCGATGTCTGATATTTATATTGGAACCTGACTAAATTAGATTCGTATCTAAAGCTTACTTGAAGGAAGCGCTTCATATTAAAGAATTTTCTATACCTAAAGTTCGAATTCGAGACCTCCATACGTAAAATATCAATTATTATACCGATTTTCTAAACAATTTCTTATAAGATTATTTGTGGTGTCTTATGAATTTTACCCAACATATATACACTCCATTTAAAGGATTTCAATGTGGTGTCCAAAATAACCTCAAGTCACTCCTTTTTATAGTAAAAAGTACTCCCTCCTCCCCATAGTATATTTTCCTTTTTAGTCTGTCTAAAAAAATATATTATATTATTTTAATTAAAAATAATTTGACTTTAAAATTTCTTTTTTATCCTTAATAAAATGAACCTCAACCATACAAATTTCTCAGAATGATTTTACACCACGAATTTCAAAAGTCTTACTTTTTTCCTTGAATACTGTATCAAGTCAAAGAATGCCACGGAGGGAGTACATGATTTTATGTCTTCTTTAACAATAATGATCTATAAAAGAGTTTCATAATTTTATGTCTTCTTTAACAATAATGATCTATAAAAGAGTTTCATACTTTAAATCCCACTTTATTAATTAAAGAATTACATAACACTTTGGTTTAATTAGACAATATTCTCATTGTCTTCACAACTTTATCATGTTCATTTAGTATTAATTACCAGTACAAAAATGATAGCAAGAGTCAAATAATAATAAGAGGGGATAGAAACATGGATCCATTGTGATTAAGGCAAACCTTAAAGAGCCACAAACCGTACTTCTTTCGTCCCATTTTAATTGTCAGGCATATGAAAAATTATCGTTCAATACCATCATTAATTTAAATAATTAAGAGAAAGTTGATTATCTTTTTTCAATTTTGCCTTAGCATTAATTATTCTAGAATTAAGAGACGCATGTATAGATAAAAATTTGAATTATTTATACCGGATGTATTTAGTCAAACAATATTTTTAATTATCTTTTTCTTAAAAATTATGCTAAAATTTATTCATGACAACTAAAATGGAATGGAAATAGTAACTCCTGGAATTGATTGTTGAAACATAGGTAAAAAAAGAAAAAGAAGAAAACTCCACTACTCTCTAATTTTGTCAAGGAAATCTTTAGATAAATTAGTAACAAACTTTATGATTTAACTAATTAAAGCTTAGTTTGTTATTAATCTGTCTATCTATACTATATTAAAAGTGTGAAGTCCCTTAAAAATATTGTTTGAACTTTTTGTTCTTTTATTAAAAAACTTTTCTTAAACAAAATCGTCTTTTCACTATTTTTTTTCAATAATATCAAATATAATAAAAATTAAATGGAGAAAGAGAAAATTTTCTTATTATGGTTAAATTTCTATACAAAAAATTCTTTTCCAACTAAAATAAATTTGAATACGTTTTATCCAAAAGGTATCTTATTAAAATTAAATTTCTATTGGGAGAATCTTTTTTCAACTAAAATAAAATTGATAAAAAAATAACTAAAAAGCTTTTCAAATAATGGTCAAAAAGTCCAAAAAAAAAGGTACTAAAAAAAAGGTTTAAAAATTAGGAAAAAAAATGACTAGAAATAATAAGATTATCACTGAAATAACATAAAGAGGATATATATTTTCCTCAATATCACTTATACTATACCAATGAAGGAAGAACTTGGAGATATATGGAGTTTATTTTTTGTTCTCCTCCTCCAATGTCCAATATAATATTGGAGTCTGATTAAATCAGATTTGTGTCGCATAGGGCCTACTCGAAGGTAGCGTTAATTTTCTCGAACTCGAACTCCATATATAAAATATCAATTATTATACCACTTGTCCAAACAGTTTCTTATAAGATTATTTGTGATGTCTTACGAATTTTACCCAACATTAATATATTTCAGAAGACATGACTGACTATATAATAAACAATATCTCTCCCAACATGAATAAGGAAGTTTCTGGATGGGTGAGACAAATGGAGAATTTTCAGTGAAGTGGACCTGATAAGAAAGAAGGAGTTGGGTTGAAAGAGGGCACACTGATGGTGGCAGTAAAGGGAATCCAGGAATGAGTGCATATGGGGTCTGTTTGCGTAGGCACAACAGTTAGGCTTTGTCGCGGAAGCTAAAGCTATACAGATGGCTTTAAGGATATGCATTGAAAAGAAGTGGCAGGACATTACGTTGATAATGAACAAGTGCAAGTGTCCTTGGGAGTTAATTGAAGAGATCAGTAACAACATGAAAAGGGTACGTGCGAGAAGGGAATCAGTTAGCTAATTGGATGCAAGCAAACAGGTGATGGAAATCTACCTAGGTGTATACTCAACAGCGACAAATCACAAATACCATATAGTGAGACTGCAGAGGTAACCCAACTTAGATGCATAGATCTGAGAAATACCCAAGCTCACAAAGAAAAACACATCGGCTATAGGTGTTTTTATCTGCAGATAGACGCATGCGTAATGAACAAAAGATGCAATTGAACAGGAACAAGATCGAGGAAGAAGACAGAAAATCATCAACAAATACTTACCGACACTCAGTAGAGATGAAGAGGAAAGGCCATTTTCCAGAAGCTTCGAGCTAAAAAAAAGGACAAGGAAGACAAGACCTAGATATGGGCCGGATGGCTTGAATAGTATTAGGCCTAATTTTCATTCTCATAAACAATGTACATATACTTATGTCCAATGATCTATAAAACAGTTCCATACTTTAAACTCCCACTTTATTAATTAAAGAATTACATAACACTTCTGCTTAATTAGACAATATTCTCATTCTCTTAACAACTTTATCATGTTCGTTTAGTATTAATTACCAGTACAAAAATGATAGCAACAGTTAAATAATATTGGCCTTAAAGAGCCACATTCCATTTTAATTGTCAGGTATATGAAAAACAGTCCATCAATATTATTATTAATTTAAATAATAATTAAAAGAAAGTTAATTATCTTTTTTTAATTTTGTCTTAATACTAATTATTCTAGAATCAAGAGGCTATACAATTTGAATTATTTATAGGGATATATATTTAGTCAAACAATATTTCTGATTATTTTTTTTCTTCGAAATTACGCTAATCTTTATTCATGACAAGTAAAAACGAGATGGAAAGAGTAACTCTTAAAATTGATTGTTGAAATATAGGTAAAAAAAAAAAAAAGTAAACTCCATTACTGTAAATTTTATTAAGGAAATCTTTAGATAAATTAGTAACAAACTTTATGATTTAACTAATTAAAGTTTATTTTGTTACTAATTTATCTAAAGATGGATTGACTAAATAATGAATCATGAAAACAGAACCGTTAGTTATAATTTATGAACAAGTGACCACCACCCTCCTCCATCGCCATCGCTGCTGCCACCGCTGCCGCCACCAGTCTATAAGAAAGGCGAGTCATCTCCGGCGACTCCAGGATTTACGGAGAAAACACAATGCCAGATCTCCGTAAAAGCTTTAACAATAATGTCATGGTAATATGGAGAATTCAGCTGCAAAAAACAAGTGAGAAGTTCTCTTAATTCGTCTTTAGAATAGATCTCCTTTTCAAGTATCATTTGTAGCATCGAGTGCCGGAAATCCACGTACGGATCGTCGGAGTCTTTCGCGACAGCGACACTCTCCCCGCCGATTCTGCCGAATCCTTGAACGGCTCTTTCTGCATCGGAGGAGTAGTGTGCCGGAGACGTAGACGGAGAAAAAGCGGCGGTGGTTGTGTTAGGAGGATTGGAGGAAGAGTAATTGGGATTTTTGGGGGCGGCGGAGTTGTGGCGGCGGGTTTGAGGGTGGAAAATGCTGGAGAGTTTGGGCCGTCTGCAGCTGTTATTGCACCCCAGTTTTACTGTAACTTTGCGCAAAATAACCCCTTTCTTGCTGGCTGACATTGCAGAATTAGCCAGAATTTAGCAGAGTTAGCCAGAAATTTGAAGAATTAACCAGAAATTTGCAGAGCTTTTTTTATATGAGTTTGTTGTGTTTAAGGTGTGGTATATTGTGAATAGTGAGTTGTACTTAAATTGGAGACTGATGAAATATGCCAACTGAAAAAGACTGCATTAAATAAAACTTTTATTTCACTTACTAGAAATGGATGTCTCAATTTATAGGACAATGTTTGCTTAAACATTAAAATTTCAAAATAAAAGAAATTAAAATTATACTTTAAAATAATTATAAATATAAATCTTAATTATGCTTCGTAGCTATAGTTTGGATAATTATATTTCGTAACTATAGTTATAACAACGTTTGCATAATTTAGACACTGTTTGTACAATTCGCTATATAAATCACAGTTTTTGTATAGTCTTTGTATATTTCACTGTATAATTCTTGCATAACGTTTGTTATAATTTACTACACAGTTCACAATGCTTTTATACTTTGCTATATATTTTGATTCTCGCATAACATTTGTATAAATCGCGTGAATTACACAAAATCCAAACTGTATTACAATTAGATGTTTTTTTGCAAGCTGTAAGTAATTCAGATTATAACTATGTTAACTAATTAACTAGTATATGTTTGATTATACGAGTACTATTTCCCAATTTTTACACCAACGATGCTCAAAACTTACATCCAAAATTATTTTAATTTAGTTGGCACATATATGATGCATTTATTTACTTAGCAAACAATTTGTGTGAATAAATTTTGGTAGTATTCTTTATTCTTACTCTATTTTCCCCCCGCTACTCTAATAGCCAAGTTTGCCTAATTAAAACTTATTAATTAATATATTAAAAACAACCATATTGGTGACTAATAATGATGACAGCCATGCATATTATGGTCCTTTTTTTTTTTTTTTAAGGAAACCTTAATTAGTTCCTTTTGTTTGAAGTTGATTGATAAATTAAACTTAAAGATATAATTAATCAATTATCTAGTGCTGACCAAAAAGTCATATTATTTTACATGAAAATAATATACTTATATCTATAGTTGCATCACCATTAAAATTGGATTAAAGTTGAGTGTTAAAGTCGATGGATAAAATTTTTTAAAAAATCAACATTAATTGACGGATATGATCAATTAAAATTGAGGATTAATTGATTTTGTCTATCGATTTTTTTCACATATATTTAAAATATAGCTAGTTGAAATCAAACTCAAATAATTTTTATGGCTTAGGACTAATCTATCACTAGACTATACATATTTTTTCGTGAAATACTTTAATCTTTTTTATTTATACTCTGCACAATTTATACTTTAAAAATTATTGGAGCTCCTTCTTTTTTCAAATAAAAATAAAATAAAATGAGGTACTGCATCAAATTTTTTTAAAAAATATAAACATTTGAAAAAATAATTTTAGCGTAAATAAACAACGGACCAAATAAGTTTTTTTTCAGCATAGAATATGTAGTGAATATACCCACAAGAAATCATAAATGCAAACATTTTCATATGTAGGGCATTATTTATAGTCATGGGAAAGCTGTGTATTCCATCTACGATCTGCAAAATGATAAATTTCAAACATAAATAACGAAAAGACATGATCACTACTAGCAAAAGGATTGAATCTGATTTTAAATTGATACGAAGTATAAAAAAAATAAAAAATTTAATTATGGATCTGATGTGGCTAACAGAATTCACCATTGTTGTCTTCTTTTGTTAACTCCAAAGAAAAAACTCTTACAAAATCGAACACCGTTTTCTCTATTTCTTCAACAAAATTTACTATTTTCTCATTTCTAAAATATTATACCATTGACTTGATGAATATTTATATATTAAGTAAGACAAAAGAGTAAATTTTGTTAAAAGAAATAGAGACAACGATGCTAAATTTCGTAAAGTTTTTTGTTGGAGCTAACAAAAAAAGATAGCAATGATAAATTTTGTAAGCTTGTAGGGTCCATAACAAAATTTTCCAATTTCTTGTGGATAAAATCTGTTAGGTTTAGGATAAATAACCAAAATGAATTAGGAGTAAGGACTATTTCAATCAAGGGTGGACCTAGCGTGGGGTGAAGGGGTTCATTCAAACCCTCTCGGCGAAAAATTGCACTATATATAAAAGGTAAGTTTTTTATATTTTCGTATATATATTAAACTTGAATCTCCTAAACAATAAGTAATGTATAGCATAATGACAAGTTTTCTTTTAAATAAACTCTCATGCTCAGGGTTTGAATCCTATTTAAAGCATTATTTTTTTTCCTTTTAAATGAACCCTCATGCTCAGGATTTGAATCCTTTTAAAACATTAGAATTTTTCATTATTTATTTATTAAAAAGAATTTCTGTTTTTTTAGTATTTTTCTTATTATTTTTATATTATATTATAAGTAACTTTCTACTTTGAAATGTTAAATATCATAAGATTAAATAACATATTGATATATTTTAATTTTATGAAAAATTATAATTATAATACAAAACTCAAGATATATAAAATCAAAATATCTCGAAGGGGTTCAAATAAACCATTCGTCGTCAATCACTCAATTTTATTTTCAAATTTATAAAATTAATAGTTTTAAAAAAAATATCCGGAAATATTTTTTGGGATAAACAAATTATATATAGCAGTATATTTAATTTAATATCTTTCCCTAATAATTTAATATAGTGGATCTTTTTTTTTTTTTGAAAAAATAATGTTTTAATCACGTTGACCAAAAAAACAGGTTGGACGGACTGCTTCTCACGTCTCTTAACTATATCTGTTGATTAAATAATTATCTTCTTAATTAATAACTATTCCTCTTATTATTTAAAAACTGATACAAAAATAGTGGAAATTTTGTTCAGACGGTTACTAAAAGGATTTTCAATTTCTTCATTAAACGCAAGACACCTTTTGGCCTAAAACATGTTGGGAAATTTCATCACCAGCAGTTTAATGTATGTATTTTTATTTTTTAAAATATTTGTACTTTTCGATTTTGTGAATATATTTTTTTTATTGAATTATGTTTTTGTGGTTTTGCAGATTGGTTCTTGGATATGCATATCCTGCTTTTGAATGTTTTAAAACTATAGAGAAGAACAAAGTGGAGATTGATGAACTTAGATTTTGGTGTCAATATTGGTAAAATTAATCATTTATTTCTATTGAAAATAAAAATATTCTTTTCTATTGTTTTTATCCCTTGTTTTTCTTTGGACCACTGGATTTTTGAAGAATTTAGAAGTGAAGTATGAGAAATTGGGCCATAATTGTAGTTAGTTGTGCATTAGGTCTATCGAAAATAGTTTTTTGATTTTATATGTAAGATCTGTATATGTTACGGTGAATATGTTGTCGTTTATCATGAGAATAACATGAAGAGTAAGTATGAAGAGGGTTTAACCTAATTATATTAGGTTAGTTATTTTCTCATTTTCTCATATTGATTTATCAATAATTATCATGCATATAGATTAATGAATAATTACCTTACTAGCCTGATGTGTAAATGTTTTTTTCACACAATTGGTGTATATAACTTGAACTATATATAGTGAAATCCATGACTTGGGGCTTTTAAAGCATTTAATACACATCCTTAAATATAAGTATGTATATATAACTAATTTAATTAGAGGATTCATGAGTTTGTTTGGATTATTTAAGTAAGTCGACTGTCTTTGAAAGTCACTTTAATTTCATGTGATATATGTTATTTTTTATTAGCATAAATATTAAATAATTAAGTTTATTGAGACTTTGATTAGTGAGAAGAATCCATCTAGTTTCTTCATTAGGACTCAATCAAATTCATTGATCACACACTTTTAAGTGCGGATATTTCAATTATCTCAATGTGTATTTTTGAATAATTGCTAGAGAAAAAATTGACTATTTTCAGGATTATCGTCGCGACGCTGAGAATCTTTGAGAGCTTTGGTGATTTGTTCTTGTCATGGTATGTCCTTAATTGAAGAAACCTTGCACATTTTTCCATTTTTGCCAAAAATGACAAAAGGTATATATTACATTGTTGTTATTTTTAGGTTACCAATGTATGGTGTGGCAAAATTGGCACTTTTCATCTACTTATGGTATCCAAAAACAAAAGGCACAGCATACATATATGACACCATATTGAAGCCATTTGTTGCAAAGTATGAAACAAATATTGACAGAGGTTTGATGGAATTTAGAGCCAAGGCATGGGACTTAGCCATTTATTACTGGCAAAATTGTACAGAAATTGGACAAGCAAAGCTCTTGCAGATGCTTGAGTATATAGCTTCTCAATCTAAAAGAGGAACAAACCCTAATTCAGAGGTAACCTTTTTCTTTTTTGACTTGTATTATTACCAGTTGCACACTTCAACTATTCGTAATTTTAAGATCCTTCGAGGTGGTCCAGTGATTTGGACTTGGGACTTCTATGTTGGAGGTCTCAAGTTCAAAATCTTTTGCCTCTGGGTCGAGCTCATCGCATAGAGTTTGTCTATTACGAGTTCGATCAAATAATAGTATGATAAAAGAGTTAAAAAGCTATGTTGCTTGGATTCTTCAAAATTCTGACAAATGTGTGTTGGACCAACATATATGTTGTATCATTTTCGTAGAGTACGAGCAACATATGCTTAAAGAAGGTATGAAAAGATTATTCATAATTTTAAGAATTAAGGGTCAAAGCATATTTAAACTATCTTAGTTTTCTCAGTTTCGTATCTACTATTGAGAGAGTGAGTTTCCTATCTAAAATATCATCAATATGCAAGGTCGTATCTTGGTGGGGGTCTCCGGGTTCATGTGAACCCATGCAGCCCTTCCTAAATCATTTATATTAGTTTTATATTTTTTAAAAAATACTTAAATATAGATATGTAAACCCACACTCGAAGTATCACATAATGCGATGATAATTGGATGCACCTGTTTGATTGAGGTTGGAAAGTTAAATGGGTCAAATAATAAGAGTCTAAAGATCAAAGCGATCAAATCTATATCTTAGATCCACCTTTTTGTAGTAGAGCACCCACTCCCTTGAAATTCTGAATATGTCTCTCACCAATAGTTAGCAAAGCACACCTAGACGTTGTCACGTTGACTAGGCAAAATGGACATGTATGTTAGGTTCAACATTTTAAATTCCTTGATGACATGCATACTTAAATTATGTGTATTGTTAATTACCCTCTGGACTTTGACAATTTGATAACCCCCCCCCCCCCTCTATATGCATATATGCACCTCACAAAATTGACGACCATTAGAATGCTAAACAAACAATAGTACTAGAAAGTTAAAGTTAGTTGACATATAATTCAAATATATTATTAAAAGTATGTTATTCTACCCATTAATTTTTAATTAAAATGGTACGATAAATTAACAAAAGTAATTCTAGTAAATTTATATTATGAAAAAAATCGCATGATTGGATTAGTCATTAATTAATTTTGATTTTTCTTACGAATTAATTTCAAATTTTATTCATTTGCAGAAAAAAGACGAAGCTAACCATTCAGGCGAAGCGCCACCTAGGACACCATCCGGATTATTCAAGAGGAACAATGAGCAAACGGACGATAAGAGAGATTAGTTAGCCAAATAGTCGCACAACAACGTAAAACATTCTTGTACAATTGTAAGAAAAAAATAATTTTTAATGATTTCTTTTTATCTTGTCCATTTTTCAGTTTTGGCAGAATTATTTTTCATATAAGAAATGATATTTCTGTCTTTCCAGTTGAATGTATGTTATATAGATCATTGACTTTCATGTTTTATTTTTTTTCCTTAACATGGTGGAAGACGTCCCTTATTTTGAGGAGACTGAAAAAGTATTCAGAAGAATAGTTTGATTCATCTGTATTTTTAATTGGATAGGATAAAGTTCAGATTAACCTCCGTTCTATTTCACTGATGCATCGTATTGAATCATTCTTGGCACAAAAAAATGAGAAAGCAAAGGTAGAATATGCCATAAAACTCCAACACTTGAGTTGACCAAAAAATGACTTTAGATTCGTATGTGGTAGATGCAAAGAATATGGTATAAATATCATAAACAAATGATCGTACGTTAGAAGATAGATTTACTTGCAAAAATATATGAAGATTGATGAATTCTTTTGGAGCAATATGAAATATGTATGCTAGTTTATAATCGAGCTATAATCACCATTTCGCTTTTATATAAGGTTACTCTGAAATTTTGATTTTCTAAGTTGAGTTATAATTGATGTAATAATGTTTTATGAACATTTGAAACATATTATGAAATAATATAAAGTAGCTCTTTCAGGGAAAAAAAATTACTTCGTTTACTCATTAGATATTTATGTCTTTCATTTTTTAGTGTACAACTAAACAAATAGACATATCTATAGTAAATATCAATTATTATGTAGGATAATTGTATGTCACGTAAATTTCTGTTTTAGACATGTGCTTCTATTATTCAATTTTATGTAAAAAACAAATGCCTAATTATACACATTTAAAATTATAAAGCATATTTGTGTATGTCTAATTAAAAAAAAATTATAGTCATATTCTAAATTTGACTCGCATTGCAAAATAACTCTTCCCCTTGTCTCTACGTGTTAGAATTTCTTTAGTTTTTCACTTGTTCTACGTATATTTTAGGTTGAAATTAATAGCAATTTGTGTTGAAAAAATAAAATGATTTATATGATAAATAATTTCATACTTCAAATTTAAATTCAAGAATTTTATTAAAGATGATCTCTATTTACCAATACAAGATATTGTCCTGCGTTTTCTCATATAATCAACTCTATATTTTGAATATATTCTTGGCAATTAAGCTTGACGTTGTTTAATTAGACTAATTACAAATTACAAACATGTAAGAATATTCTACTATTATTTTACGATACAATTCATGTGATGTAATGAAAGTGAAGAATCCACAGTAATGACAAAACATTTTGAATAATCGATTTATTTGTTAAACAAAGTTTTATTAATTCTGCCTTCTTTGCCGTGAATTATACTAAACAATGACTTATTGCCAAGTTCCATCATCAAAAAGTGTATTCACAACTCTCTACACTAATCTCTTCTAAACCATTACTAATTTTTCTAACGAAAATCTACTCATCGTTAATAGATAGATAAGTCCAAAGTTAATATGACACATTTTTGGGTCACATATGATTATGATCCCACTATTTGACTTATTTTTCTTAAAACTCATGGAACCAATAGATGCCACATTCATCAGTAAGGACTGTGGCGAGTGGTAATTAATTTTGAGTTATTTTCTAAGTATAAAGTCATTTTTATTAAAAAATATTTTATCTTAATATGAATTTTCTGACATGAATATGAATATAATCTAATTTCAATATAAATATTGAATATTTGATAAGAAAAATCAATAACAATAATATATCGATTGAAATCTCATAAATGCGACTTGAGAGTATAAAATATATGTAGACCTTACTAATACTTGCTTCAGATAGAAATAGATAAAGTGTTTGCGAAAATAGTAGATGTCATATTCCCCTTCAACCATTCACCAAAGGCCAAAATCCTTCCACAACCTATGAATCTACTTATCCACCAAACCCTACACAAAACAATTTCTCCACCTTTAACCTTTCAAACTCAGTAGATAGGCCCAGTTTCCCTATCTTTATCAAATACCCTTTTCTCTACTGTCCATTCATTTCTCAATTCTTGCAAATGGCTTGCTCTGCTTCTTCTTCAACTGCTCTTCTTTCTTCCACTTCCAGAGCTTCCATTTCCCCAAAATCACACATTTCTCAACCAATATCTGTTCCTTCTGCCTTTAATGGACTTCGCAATTGCAAGCCTTTTGTTTCTCGTGTAGCACCTTCAATCTCTACTCGGGTTGTTCAATCACAACGCCGTAGTTTTGCTGTTCGCGCCTCTGTAAGTTTTTACTGAACCCCTTTTGCTTTTCTTGCTTAGTATTGTCGTATTTTGAGTGGATTATCTGAAATTGTGAATGTTTTCGGGAAAAGGGTTCACTTTAATTCTGGGAAAAGTTTCTTTTTTCTTTTTCCCAATTTTTAATGGAGTTTGTTGTAATAATACTCCTCGGAAATTTTACTAGTTCAGTTGGTTAGCTTGGTTCGATTTCCCATAATCCTTTCACCAATTTCCCCTTCCCCTGTAATTAAAAGAACAGTTGTCTATTCAATTGACCACATCCATTTGTGAAACGATCCTCTCTTATATTGTAGTATTGTTTTATGTTGTTACTGCATTTGTGTTTTGTACCTGAATTTGGAAGCTCAATGTGGTCAGTTTGAAGTTTTATCTGTTAAATTCTTGCTTAGTAGGAGTTTCGGAAGGAAGAGGACCGTGTACATGGACCACTACATGACATGAAGTAATGCGTGTAGCTTTAAGGCTTATGCACGGTTTCAGCATATTTTTGTACTTTGCAATTGTAAGGCAATGTGAATTGTGTTTGTGGACTGGCATTGTGGAAATGAGAATTGAGATTTATATGTTCAGTTGTATCTAACTTGGTTATGGTAGAGTAGTAAACTGGAGTTCATATTAGGATGAACTATGATGGTATGTTGTGTGCTCCATAATAGTGGTTTTAATTATAAACCAGTCACCTTAATTTCCGACTTTCCATAGAGAGAACAAAAGTTGCATAAGAAGACCAAGTAAAAATCAAAGGAACTTTTTATTCAAGATTCTCGAGTGCTCAATCGTCCCAAGAAGTTACCCTTTTTCTACTTCAAGATTCTCTGTGGTGTTTGTGCTTCTTTTTGGATCAGGATTCAGCTATCTAATGTCTTTTCATTTGTGTTTCTATATATAGAGTGAACTCCCACTTGTTGGAAACCAAGCACCAGACTTTGAGGCTGAAGCTGTTTTTGATCAAGAATTCATCAAGGTAATTTATTTGTGTTGTATTATTACTTACCTGTAGTTGCTATTTTATAGAGTTATGTTGGAAGAAGGCAGAGTAAGGGATGTAAAAGTAATATTTAAGACCACATAGAAGGTAAGTGTTGCAAGCTTAAGTATCTACTGAGGTTCTTCTAAATAGCCCCCAAAAATAAATATTTGTCAATCAATCAAATATCAATTCTAAAATACTGTGTCAGCTACGTTGTTGGGTAAGAATAAAGTCCATTGGTAAAATTAGAGACCTTGAGGGAGCATACATTGTTGGCTAACCCATCTGATTGCAATTGGTGACAGAAATGAGGACATAGTAAGAACAGAGTGTAGTACTATCAGACTTTTACCATTTAATCGGATTTTATGGATTGTATCTGCTGTTTGCAATTACAATAATTCTTGTTTATGCAGGTTAAATTATCCGAATATATCGGGAAGAAATACGTGATTCTCTTCTTCTACCCACTAGACTTCACATTTGTTTGCCCTACAGGTTGGTTTTGCCCATGAAATCTCTGTACTGCGATTTCAGATTCTTCCTATTAGTTTTCACGGACTATTTAGGTTGCTGAATGTATGGTTTTTTATGTAATATCTTTTCCTGTTACTGTAGAGATCACTGCTTTCAGTGACCGTTATGAAGAATTCGAAAAGTTGAACACAGAAGTATTGGGTGTTTCGGTAGACAGTGTGGTAAGTATTTCTTTCCTTCAAATTTTTATTATAAAGTTACAAATTTATCAACTTGTATGTGTGTGTCCAGTTCTTTCTGTTTGTGCATTTCATATGCTTACGTCGTTATAATGTGATAATTTGATTGTTGTTTCTTCAAAATACCTATAAAAGGGTTATTTTCACCTAAATGGTTTATAAGATCTTTTAGATGCACATATTCACCTAAATGGTTTATAAGTTTCCGTGATGTTGTATATGTGCTAACTAGTATGCCTTTTTAACTTGTTTGCAACTCCGTGTACCTTTGTGATATATGACATTAAACAGAAGCCTTTAACATTTAGTTTATCTGTATAGACATGAGCAATGGTTCTTTGCACTTTAACTTTCGCTTTACAGGGGTGAGAGGATGAGTTAAAGTTGCATAGGGGTGGATCAAGGAAATGTTAAAACAAGATTCATTATTTTAAGAGATAGTAGTATTTTGGCAAAAGAATTGCTTCTCCGGATATAAAAGAACTTTTTCCTTTAAAAGAATAAAACTATTAAATAAACAACAGGCAAAAAGTTCTGTTAGGATTGCTAATAACATAGTAGTTGTTGATTTAAGTAGATATGCACCGACCCAGGTTGGTAGTTCAGCTCAACTCATCGGATTCGAGCTAAGTTTGGCTCAATTCCTCATAGTTTGTATTAGTTTACCTGGAGAGGAGTCATGTATGCTTGGTTAGAAGAACCTTTGCCAGCAAAACCATTGCTCAGAGTGGAACCCTTGACACTGCTTGTTGGGTTGAACTTTCCAACATCTTATTTTCCGGACTGAAGGGATATCATTCCCTCCAAAGAGGTGTTTAACAAGAAATAGTGTGTGAAGGGTTTTTTCGAAGTATACAATACATTTCTTTTTCTTTTTGTTCCTTCTATTCTTTAATTCGAAGATTCCAACTTGTTGAATGTAAAATTGTGGTGCGGCAGTTATAGACTTGTTCGCAATTATTCAATTGTAATATCCAATCGTTTTTGCCGTTAGTCTCTTGAGTTCCTTTTTGATTTTCTAGTATTGATTTCATGTTGTTGCTCTTTCAGTTCTCCCACCTTGCATGGGTCCAAACTGAGAGAAAGTCTGGTGGTCTAGGTGATCTGAATTATCCATTAATTTCTGACGTAACCAAGTCCATTTCAAAAGCATACAATGTCCTGATCCCTGATCAGGTATGTCATTCCGAGAGTCTCTCATAATTCGTTCAATCTGCCCAAAAGGGAGGAAATAATGTGCTTCATTTCGAGATCATTTTTTCTCATGGCTGCTAAATGGAATCAGCTACCTACGATTTTTCCTGGTGTTGTTTTCAGGGGATTGCATTGAGAGGACTTTTCATCATTGACAAGGAAGGAGTTATTCAACATTCAACCATTAACAATCTTGGAATTGGTAGGAGTGTCGATGAAACATTGAGAACTCTTCAGGTATATATCGGCCATTGTATGTTTTCTTTTGTCAGTACACATTTCAGCCTCGTATACTTTGACCTGAATCGAGGTACTGTATTGTTGCTTACAATTGCTTTGGGTTCGGAAATATAGGCGTTGCAATACGTTCAGGATAACCCAGACGAAGTGTGCCCAGCTGGATGGAAGCCTGGGGAGAAATCCATGAAGCCTGACCCCAAGGGCAGCAAAGAATACTTTGCATCCATTTGAGAGGATGAATGAGATTGCTCGTCTAATTTGTTGTTTGCAGAAGCTGGAGAAAACTTTTCCTGTAACATTTTTCTAAGGTACTGGTAGAATTTTGGCATTTTTGAGAATTAATATGTTCACTCATGTATTCTTCCTTTGAAGACCATTATCTTAAAATAATATCGCAGTCCAAACTTGTGACACGTATTATTTAACTTACGTAAATTCCATAACATTAGAAGTTAATTACATTATTTTCATGCACTTCTCTAAAATATAAAAATTTCTTAAAAAATTTATGAAATATGAAATATATCATCAAACATCTGCATACATAGCAAAGGGATGTATCATGGATGTTTAGTGGAGGTATGTATTCGAGAGGAGAGGGATGTATTAATCTGAGGAGAGTGATGTATCTGAGAGAGGATTTTTGAAATTCTTTTAAATGTAGAAAATTTTAGAGATTATGATAAAATAAGATGGGTATCTGGATAATTTTTCCTATTTACTTTGGTCCAACATACCTCACAGATATGAGTGGGTCTGCAATGAGTTCGAGAAGAGGCCCAGGTGGTCCGGCGACAGCGCGGAACATCTGGTGAATTTTATGGGCCAAAGAATAACGTATAGGCAATTTCGGTAGTTTCTGTGGTTGTTAGTCCACAGATGTTGGCGTTGCAAGGGGTTCTGACGTAATTTTTCTGAAAAATCATACGACTGGGTTTGTAACGAGCCTGGAAAGAGGCCCAGGTGGCCTAGCAACAGTGGGGGACACCTGGTAGGATATTATGGGCCAAGGAATAGGAAACAGATGATTTCAACAGTTTTTTGTGGGTGTTAGCCCATAGATTCTGACGCTACAAGGGGCTTCGGCTTAACTTTCCCAAAAAATCATACGAGTGGGTCTGCAACGTAATGAGCACAGAAAGAGGCCAAGGAACAAGAAACAGGCAATTTCGTTAGTTTTCTATGGGTATTTGCCCAAAAATTCTGGGGCTTCAGGGGGCTCAGTTGCAACTTCCCCAAAAAATCATACGAGTGGCCCCGCAGCGAGCCCGGGAAGAGGCCCATGTGACCCGACTGCAGCGGGGGGAAGGGGGTGCCTAGTAGGATTTAGAGGCCAAAGAACAGTAAATAGGTGATTTCGGCAGTTTTCTGTAGGTGTTACCCAAAGGATTCTGGCGCTGCAGAAAGCTCCGATGCAACTTTCTCTAAAAATCATACGTGTAGGTCAGTAACAACCTCGGGAAGAGGCTAGGTGGCCCGACGGTGGTGGGGGACGCCTGGAAGAATTTTATGGGCCAAATAACAGGAATCAGGCGATTTCAACAATTTTCTGTGGGTGTTACCCCACGGATTCTGGCACTAAAAGGGTCTGCGGCGCAACTTTCTCGAAAAATCATACGAGTGGCTCGCGATGAGCCCGGGAAGAAGCCCAAGTGGTCCGGCGGTGGGGGGATTGTCTGGTAGGATTTTATGGGCCAAGGAATAGGAAATAGGTGATTTCGATAGTTTGTTGTGGATGTTAGCCAACGGATTCTAGCGCTGCAAGGGCTTGCAACACAACTTTCTCAAAAAATCATACGAGTGGGTTCGTAAGGAGCGCGGGAAGAGGCCCTTTTGGCCCGGCGGCATCAGGGGGCGCCCGGTTGGATTTTATGGGCCAAGGAACGGGAAACAGGCGAATTCGGCAGTTATTTGTAGGTGTTCGCCCACAAATTCTAGCACTGCAGGAAGAGGCCCTTTTGGCCCGGCGGCATCAGGAGGTTCGAACGTAATTTTCCTAAAAAATCATACGAGTAGGTCTAGAATGAGCCCAGGAAAATTCCTAGGTAGCCCGGCGGTGACGGTGAATGCCTTGTAGGATATTATGGGCCAAGAAACAAAAAATAATCGATTTCAGTAGTTTTCTGTGGGTATTAGCCCATAAATTCTGGCGCTACACGGGACTCCGGCACAACTTTCCCGAAAAATCATACGAGTGGGTCCGTAACGAGCCCGAGAAGAGGCCCAGGTGGCCCAGCTGCAGCGGCGGACGCCTAGTAGGATTTTATGGGCAAAGGAACAGGAAACATGCTATTTTAGTAGTTTTCTGTAGGTGTTTGTCCACGGATTCTTGCGCTGCAAGGGGCTCCAACGCAACTTTCTCGTAAAATCGGACGGGTGGGTCTGCAACGAGCCTGGAAAGAGGCTCTGGTGACCGGGCGGGGGCGGGGGACGCCTAATAGGATTATATGGGCCCAGGAATAGGAAACATGCGATTTTGACAGTTTTCGGCGGGTGTTAGCCACAGACTCTAGCATTTCAGCGGGCTTTGATGCAATTTTCCCGAAAAATTATATGAGTGGGTCTACAATGAGCTTGCGAAGAGGCCCAGCAGTGGCGGGGAATGCCTAGTAGGATTTTATGGGCTAAGGAATAGGAAACAAGCGATTTTGGCAGTTTCTATGGGTGTTAGCCCACAGATTCTAGCGTTGTAGGGGGTTCCAGCACAATTTTACCAAAAAAAATCATACGAATGGCTCCGCAACGAGCCCGAGAAGAGGTCCAAGTGCGGCGGTGGCGGGGGACGCCTGGTAGGATTTTAAAGGCTATGGAACAGGAAACAGATGATTTCTACAGTTTTCTGTGGGTGTTAATCCCACGGATTCTAGCGTTGCAGGGGGCTTTGGCGCAACGTTTTCAAAAAATCATACGAGTGGGTCAGCAACGTGCCCGGAAAGAGGCCCAGGTGGCCCGGCGACAGTGGGGGGACGCCTAATAGGATTTTATGGGCCAAGAAACAGGAAATATGCGATCTCGACAATTTTCTTTAGGTAATAACCATGGATTCTAGGGGGTTGCGATGGAACTTTCACAAAAAATCATATGAGTGGGTGCAATGAGCCCGGGAAGAGGCCTAGGTGGTCCAGCTGCGGCGGGAGACGCCTGGTAGGATTTTATCGGCCAAAGAATAGGTAAAAAACGATTTTGGTAGTTTTCTGTGGGTGTTAGCCCATGGATTCTTACGCTGCAGCGGGCTCCAATGCAACTTTCCCAAAAAATCATACGAGTGGGTCCGTAACAGGCTCGGGAATAGGCCCAAGTGGTCCGACTGCGGCAGGGAGCGCCTGGTAGGATTTTATAGGCCAAAGAACAAAAATCAGGTTATTTTGGTAGTTTTTTATGGGTGTTAGCCTTGGATTCTAGCGCTGCAGAGGGCTCTGGCGCAACTTTCTCGTAAAATCATACGAGTGGGTCCATGGCGGTGGGGTACGCTTGGTAAGATTTTATGGGCCAAGGAACAGGAAATAGGCTATTTCAGCGGTTTTTTGGGGGTGTTAGCCCATGGATTCTGGCGCTGCAGGGGGCTCCAGCGTAACTTTCTAAAATTATACGAGTGGGTCTGTAATGAGCTCGAAGAAAGGCCTAGGTCGCCCGGTGGCGGCAGGAGACGCCTGGTAGGATTTTATTTTCCAACGAATAGGAAACAGACGATTTTGACAGTTTTCAGTGGGCGTTAGCCCATGGATTCTGGCGTTGCAGTGGGCTCCAATGTAACTTTCTCAAAAAATCATATGAGTGAGTCCACAACAAGCCTGGGAAGAGGCCCTGGTGGGCGGGCGGTGGCGAAGGGACTCCTGGTAGTATTTTATGGGACAAAGAATTGAAAATAGACCATTTCGACAGTTTTCTATGGGTGTTAGCCCATGGATTCTGGCGCTGTTAGGGGCTCCGGCGCCACTTTCCATAACAATCATATGAGTGGGTCCGCAACGCCCCTGGGAAGAGGCCCAAGTGGCTCATCAACGGCAGCGGACGCCTGCTAGGATTTTATGGGTCAAGGAACAGGAAACAGACGATTTTAGCAGCTTTCTGTGGGTGTTAGCCCACGGATTCTGGCCTGCAGGGCCTCTGGCGAAACTTTCCAATAAAAATCATACAATTGGGTCTGCATCGAGCCCAGGTGCTCTGATGGCGACGGGGGATGCCTGGTAGGATTTTATGGGCCAAAGAACAGGAAATAAGCGATTTTGACAATTTTCTGTGGGTGTTAACCAACTGATTCTGGCGCTGCAGGGGGCTCCGACGCGACTTTTCCAAAATGTTATATGAGTGAACCTTTAACGAGCCGGGGAAAAGGCCAAGGTGGCACGACAGGGGATGTTTGGTAGGATTTTGTTGGCCAAGGAACAGGAAATAAGCGATTTTAACAGTTTTCTGTAGGTGTTAACCTGTAGGGGGCTCCGATGCAACTTTCACAAAAAATCATTCTAGTGGGTCCGCAACGAGCCCGAGAAGAGGTGAAGGTGGCCCGGCGATGGTGAGGGATGCATGGTAGGATTTTATGGGCCAAGGAATAGAAAAGGCAATTTCGGCAATTCTCTATGGGTTTTAACCCACGGATTCTGGCGCTGCAAGGGGCTTTGGCACAACTTTCCAAACAAATTATACGAGTAGGTCCACAACGAGCCCGGAAAGAGACTCAGGTGGCCTGACGACGGAGGAGGATGCTTTGTACAATTTTATGAACAAAGGAATAAGAAACAAGCGATTTCGATAGTTTTCTGTGTGTGTTACCCACAAATTTTGTCACTGCAAGGAGCTCTATTGCAACATTCTCGAAAAATCATACGACTGAGTACGTAATGAGCCCAGGAAGAGGCCCAGGTGGCCTGGCATCGACGGGGACACCTGGTAGGATTTTATGGGTTAAGGAACAGGAAACAGACAATTTCTACAATTTCTATGGGTGTTAGCCCACGGATTCTGGCGCTGCAGGGCGCTTTAGCGCAACTTTCCAAAAAATCATATGAATAGATCGGCAACGATCCCGAAAAAGGACCTAGGTGACTCGACGGCGGTAAGGCACGCCTGGTAAGATTTTTTGGGCCAAGGGACAGGAAATAGGAGATTTCTACAGTTTTCTGTGAGTGATAGCCCACAAATTCTTGTGCTGCATGGAGTTCCGCCGCAACTTTCTTGAAAAATCATACGAGTGGGTCCACAGCGAGCTTGGGAAGAGGCCCAAGTGGTCCGGCGGTGATGGGGGAAGCCTGGTAGGATTTTATGGGCGAAGGAATAAGAAACAGACGATTTCGATAGTTTTTTGTGGGTGTTGGGCCACGAATTCTAGCGCTGTAAGGGGCTCCGACGCAACTTTCCTGAAAAATCATCGAGTTGGTCAACAACGAGCTCGGAAAGAGACTCAGGTGTCCAGGCGGCGGCATAGGGACGCTTGGTAGAATTTTATGGGTCAAGGAACAGAAAACGTGAGATTTTGGATGTTTTCTATGGGTGTTAGCCCATGGATTATGGCGCTGCAGGGGCTCCGGTGTAATTTTCTTGAAAAATCATACTAATGGGTCCGCAAGGACCCTAGAAAGAGACCCAGGTAGCCTAGCGGGGGACTCCTGGTATGATTTTATGGGCCAAGGAACAGAAAATAGATGATTTTGACAGTTTTCTATAAATATTAGCCCACGAATTCTAGCTCTGCAGGGGCTTTCAATGCAATTTTCCCAAAAAATTGTACGAGTAGGTCTCCTCAGCTACGCCACTATCAAGCACTTTACGTCATTAACTGGCCAAAAGTGCGCATACCATCTGAATCTTGCATATGTCTTATCAAGTATGCCCCATGTCAATATGTGTTATAGTTTATTTTGTATTTTTCGAAGAAAGAAAGACGATTTTAACCTTGAGTAATCAATCAAAAGAATTTGAGTCAAGTGATTAGCATATTTTATACTCTTTCTATTTAATTAACACCACCATAATTAACTTGTTTATGTTTTAAAAATATTTTACGAGAATATTCTTCGACTGATTAATCATATTTCTATTGAAAGATTCCAAATATGTTGGAGTCAACAATTTCATGGTTTACAAATTACAACCAATAAATTTCTATTAATCAAGATAATAAAGAATTGAATATATTATTTTCTAGATGATTCATGAGCCACCAAACAATTATAATGAAGCAATAATTAGAATTTCATAATAAATTAATTATTATACATCGTATTTATTTGTTGAAAAATAGATTGTATTTGTCTGTTTCTGTAATCTAAGTTATCAAAACTATTGTTGCCTCACCTACCTTCATAATATATGGCCCTCAAGAAACATTTAAAGAGTACTTAATACATGCTTTTGATAATATTTCGAGGAATTTTCGTATATAGTCGTTTACAAATTTCTTAAATATAGTTCATAGCAATAGCTTGGCTAATTACTTTGTAACTATAGCTATAACATCATTGATATAATTCACACATCATTTGTATATGTTTTTATAATTCGCTACATAATTCACAATTTTTTATAGCATTTGTATATTTCGTTATATTATTAGTGTACAATATTTGTATAATTCGTTATATAATTCGTAGTGTTTGTATATTCCATCATACAAGTATTTCAAGCACGAATTTTATATAAATCGCGCGAATTATACAAAACTCAAATTGTAATTACAACTAGATATTTACTTCGAGCTATAATTAATTCGAACTATATCTATATTAGCCAATTACCTAATATATATTTGCTTAAAGTAAAAATGAAAATATAATCCTACAAAGTGAAATTTGAAAAGGAGGATATATGCATAAACCTTGTCTTCAACTTGTGAGTATAAAAAGATCGTTTAAGATAAGTCCTCGACGCAAATGCGTTATATTAGATGTTGTATCAGTGTGGTTTAAATAACGAAGGGTGAACATTTGAATGGATGTTTGAATTTGAAATTTAGCCTCACCAAATTAGGATAAAATCTACATATACACTGTGATCGCACTGAATAACGACACGTATACTAATAGTATTGCTCAAACTCTTCAAAAATGTCATCATCAAAAATATCAACGAGTTCATATCAAATTCTCCAAATATAATGTATTTTTAAATAATCTAATGTAGATGCAACATTTAAAACGAAAAGTCTGCGAACGTAACTACTGAGTAGTTAAGTATAAGATAGAAGCATAATTCCTCCAACAAAATGGACATTCCATAAATCCACAAGAACTTGAATGCTTATATAGAGCATAATGCCTTGAACAACATGGATATCCACAAAAACTGATATACTACTATAATTTCTGTTTTTTTTTTTTTTTTTGGTCTTCCATGACTGTATACTGAAATTTCTAAATTACCAAACCACATACTATATAATTAATAAGAGAGGCACATTTTATGTAGGAACACTGGCTTCAGGAGTACAATTATATCTTTGAATTTCATCCTCCCATATCAATTTCGATATTATTTCATCCTTCTCCGGTACATGTTCCTGTACCAGATCGAAAACAACAAGAAAGAATGAACAAACGTGAAATATACTTGGTATGTTGTTGTTATCGTCATCTTTACTAAACTATGAAGAGATCTATACCTCAAGTTCTCTGATCAACTCTTTGGCTGTAGGAGCAGAGACGATTATACGACGTGCTATTGGAGAGATAAAGCCTTCATCAACGGCCTTATCAATAAAAGACAACAATGAATTATAGTAACCTTCAACATTCAACAGCCCCACCTGCATGTAGATTAGATTAGTGGTTGAACTATTTATTAATTCATTGATCAATAAAACGCCCATCTTTGGACCAAATTTTGCCATTATTCTAATGCTTAATTTTCAAACAGGATTAGGAAGCATGCCATGATTAGGATGTGCAAATCTCTTGTATAATCTTTCCATGTGAACAAAACTAATAAGGACCACGTGCTTCGATACCATTTTACATTCTAATGATTGTTGACTTAAATTCACAACACCAACAAGATGTCGTGAAAAAGGAAACACAACTTCAGGATATAGAATTTCTTGTAGATGCAGCAGCATTTTTGATGAGTACGAGCAACGTATGCTAAAAGAAGGCATTAAAAAATGACTAGACGTGTGTCGTTCAATAACAAAAATGTAGAATGCTTACCGGTTTCTGATGAATTCCAAGTTGAGCCCATGTGATGACTTCAAGAAGTTCTTCAAGAGTACCATAGCCACCTAACAGTAAAGCACAGCGTCGAGTCATTAAAGGATAAATTCATGTCATAAACGTACACACCGTGAATCCTGCAGCAAGAACAAATCAGGGGGAAAGGCGAAAAGGATAAATTTTGATGATTTACCAGGCAGGGCAATGAAAGCATCAGCTTGCCGCGCCATTTCAGCTTTCCTTTGGTGCATACCAGACACTTCTCTCAGTTCTCCAATAGTTTCTCCAGTTAACTGTGACAACATTCAGGGACATATACTAAACTTAGCATGTCGTAAACATGGAATGAAGTCTGTAGAAAATGATTTCGAAGATTGTTGTAAATAGTACCTCTCTAGGCCTGAGTGTCTTTGGAATCACCCTGCAATTGAAACCCCAGAATTAATAAAACAAACGCAAATGATAACATAGGGGTGTGTTCAGCTAAGTTGATCGGACACTCCAAAAATAATGCTGCATCTTTGTCGGGTCCTCCAAAAAGCAGTCCTTTTGGAGAATCCCGACGTGCACCCGTCAGCATCTATGAAGAGTCCGAGCAACATAGGAGCTCAACACTAAATTGCTATATATAAACTGATAACATGTGTAGTAACACAGCAATAATTATTTGCTTGTCCAGAAAATGTCGCATTTAGTGTGCCAAAAAGAGATGCACAGACAAGAATCATTAAAAAAAAAAAAAATTTGATCCCATGATGTCTCCATTTAGGTAGTCCTCAAGAAAGCCAATTCATTGAGAACTGAAAAAACTTGCAACCTTTACATAGTGTATGTTGCTCGGACTCTTCAAAAATATCTACGATCGCATGTTGGATCCTCCAAAAGTAAAATAGTGCAATTCAGGAGGATCCGACAAGGGATTACAAGAAAACATTTTCTTTTGTCTATTATTGAGCGCAAATGGAGAAAACAGGTTATACAGTAACAACAACAACATTACCCCAATGACTCAAAGGCTCCCGCCCATTGCGGGGTAAGGGGGGTCGGATGTACGCAGCCTGACCCCTATATTTAAAAACATAGGGAGACTGTTTCCGGATGACTCATGATGAGCATCGAAAATTGTATTGACCAACTGCTACTTCACAATTGAAAGAAGCGTAAACAGTTTAAAGAGTCATTTTGCTTTATTCCATCATACCCCAAATAGTGAATCTTTGGCTCCATCCGAGATGGATGGAAAAGGTTATACACTAACATTATCAAGAATTTAATCACCTATCAATTCAATGTATAAAACTCGATTATACAACAAGAAAACATGAGATATTGGTTATCCACGAAACACATCACAGAATCACCATCTCTTATCCAATAATCCAACGACAAAGTAACTATCAAAGTTAGTCCCTCCGTCTCAATTTATCCGTCTTACGTTTCTTTTTAGTCTGTCTAAAAAACGAACAATCGTCTTCTTTTTTCAGCAACTCTACACATGACAAGCAAGTTTCAAACCATAACAGTTTTAGAGATTTTGATACATGAGATTCAAAATCTCGTAAAACGCTTACCCTAGAACATGGCGGCCGCCATCATGAACAGCCTGAGAAACAAGTCCCATCAACCCCACACTTCCACCTCCATAGACTAAATCAATCCTTCTCTTCACCTTCATCACACACATCAAAATCATTAGCAAACATGCAATCATTAACATTATTATACTGAAAATAAAACCCCAGTTATAGAGACGTGCCAAAGAGTGGTATTTTTTAAATATTTTCTTATGCATGTGGATATATTCATTAAGGACTGAAAAAACTTAAACACAAGTGTAAGAGTCATGATAACAAGGTGGCACGTTCTGTTCCCCATGAAAAAGCATGAAAAATTTTTCAAGAACTGAAATTTTTATTTTTATAAAAAAAAAAAAAGATCATGCAAGAACACTGCTCAACTAATTACAGGCAGGCTACAGCTAGCAAAGAAAAAAAAATTTAAAACACACAAAAATGCCATTCTTGATTTCTCTTTATCATGTCAAACGTAACATAAAATTCTAAGCATTTTCCTTCTTATTTTCCATCAAACTAGAAAAAGTTTGGTTCTTTAAGCAAAATAACACTAAATGACCAACAAGATAGAGACTAAAAATGAAAACAAATCATTAAAATAACAAAAATGGGTTCTTGATTTTAGTTTTTTTTTAGTGAATATTATGAAGATCTTATGCTAAAAGTTGGAAAAAGGACATTAAAGAGGGTTTTATAAAAATCATTTCTTTCCATGAAAAGTACAAAACTTTATGATTCTTCATGAAAAATCATAGCATTTTTTTTCATAAGAAGCACAAAACTTTCTGCTTCCTCATGAAAATAGAAAATGGAAAGGGCTTAAAAATCATATCTTTTTCATCAACCAAACAACAACAACATATCGATGAAATCCCACAAGTGACCGCGCAGACCTTACCACTACCTCATAAAATTAGAGAGGCTATTTCCAAAAGAACAAAAATTTCTTTTTCTTGAAAACAGAAAAATGGAGAAAAACAGTTACCAGTTCTTTGCCTAAATCAATAGCAGCTTCTTGATAACTATTTTTTTTCCCAGAACTGCTTCCACAAAACACACAAATTCTATTAAACTTTGAACTTTGAACATCCTCCATTTTTTCTAAAAAATATTTATTGTATGTTCTGCCAAATGAGACCAAAAGGGAACTTTGGAACAAAAAGGGTAAAAGGAAAATAAGGAATAATAAGGACAGAAGGAGAAAGGGAAGGAGAAGGAGCTTTCTGGCCATTACAAGAAAAAGGTCTATTTTTATAAGACCCTTGTTCAGCTGAGGGCTGATTATTTTAAAAAAAAATAGTAACAAATTTTATTTAAGGATTTTATATACTCCCTTCATTATATTTTATATGATACCCTTTGATTTGATACGATATTTATAGAAAAAAGATAAATTTTTAAAACTTATGATATCAAATCATTCTGAAATATTTATATAATTTAAAATCATTTCATTAAAGATAAAAAAAGAATTTTAAAGATAAAGTGAGACAAAAAAGAAAAAAGTGTGTCAATGGACAGAAAAAGAAATATATATATTTACCATAGTAACAAACAAAATAAATATGATACCATAAATGGTTTCTTTGTTTTAAGTATTATATTTAAACAATAAATGAAATATCTTTTTTGTCTCATTTTCGTTATTCTAAATTTATTTTTAGAAAAGAATTTATAAATTTTGACTAATATTTTAAAGTATAATTTTGACTAATATTTTAAAGTATTTTTTTTTTATATTGATATAAAAAAAGTTACAATTAATAATATTTTTCTTACAATTTTAAACATTTAAATTTTATTTAAAATATTAAATTAATTTAATTCAATTTAACTTTAAAAATTTAGTAAAATTTAACTTTTAAAAATCACTAAAATGAGACCGGGGACTATATAATATAATATGTGAAGTTTGTAAAAGATGTGCATACCTGAGCCTGTTGACACCCAATTTTTACTTTCCACGGTGTCAAATTTATCATCGAGCTTTAGTTTTTATTTTAACAAATTCTTAAACTTAAAAAAATAAAATAAAAAAATATATTAAAAAAAATTCCGGGCGCATTTGGATCACGCGCCCCCAAATCCTCAATATCCCTTCCCCATTCCCTTCTTCTTCCTCCATTTTCCCGTTTCCCCTGAA